>JAXQQM020084970.1:0-276817 GCA_034641835.2 Pinus albicaulis
GACATACTTACACATCGGGGTCATACTGGGCTGTAGAATGCGCCTCTCGGCGCAATAAGTGTCAACATTTATAGAAGAAAACTATATGTTTCTATGCCAGTTTAGTGGACTGGAAAGTGAGTTTTCTAATGACCATAACAGAGTAGATAATTAAGAAGAAAAAGTTGCTTGGAAAGAAAGGAGTGTCTAGATAATTACTTGAGGTAACTACAAAAATTGACACATTTTATAAATAGTTTAGTGAGAAAATTACAAAGCAACATGATTAAGAAGTGAATTTTATCATAAATGCAAGTGTAGTTCTTTTGTTTTTTTTTTTTTATCGAAAATGTGTTTCATGTAGTTTTTTTGTTATTTTTTATTGAAAATGTGTTTGATGTATATTTGCATATTTTCAATGCTTTAGAGATTATGCTATAACTCTAGAGATAACTATTCTTCATCATCTTTTATTTATTGTCCACCAAAACCAAAGAGCTCTTTTTTTATAACAATGTGCATATATATATATATATATATATATATATATATATATATATATATATATATATTATATTATGCAATAAAAACCTTAACGTTTCTTTATCTAAGAAAATCAAATAATTTTTTTTAATAAATGCATTCCAGTGTTTAGTTATCCAAGAAAATCAAATAATTCTTTAATAAAATGCATTCCATACTATTGGCACATGTAAAAAAAATATTAAAAGAATAAAAAAGTTAAAAATTAAAAATTAAAAAAAAAAATTAATTGTTCACATATTATTTCAGAAATTTTTATCTTATTGAAAAATATGTGCATTCATCTTATGGAAAAATATGTGCAAATTTTGCTTGTAAAACAAACTAGAACAAAAATATGAAACCTCACCCTAAACCAGAATAAATTTGTGTGCCATCTAAATGCAATATTAGATTGCTTAAACAAATTATTAAAATCCAAATACAACATAAACAGAAATTTAATATTATATTATTGCACTAGATGAAAATGTCATTATGTTTCTCAAAATTTCTGCATGTGTTCTTTGCCATAACCCACTAAGTAATCTCTAGAACCCTGCAAAACACAGACAAAGAAAATTGCAAGTTACTGCCAAGTTGCTGGGATGGTTTTGGGTAGAGCTCCTCATTTCACTGTCAATGTTTTGATTGTCTCTGCACTTGACAGCCTGTTACAAAATATCTCCTCCATTCTCCCTGTGCCACCTGAGTAAAAATTTCTAAATTATAAAACCAAAAACAAGCTTTAATACTAAACTCCAAATAAATAGTAAAATTAAAAAATAATAATAAACTCCAAATAAATAGTAAAATTAAAAAGTAATAACAAAATTAATATATTTTAGAAAAAAATAAATAAATAAATACAATAAGAAATAAAATAAAATATTACCAAACCTGATTTCTCACACCTATGTGATCTTCTTCCCCATATCTTCTCATGGAATTCTGAAGAGTCCATGAAAAACCCATTTGTCAGTTTCCTCCATAATGGGCATTTTCCCTTTGAATGGTGGTATTTATCGATCGAAACCTTCCACGTGATTTCTGTTACAGTTTCTCTGCTGGAGGGGCTATGGTCTTATGTTATCTGTTTTTGTGTTTTATATTTATATATAATATAATATAAATTAATATAAATTAATCTATCAAATTAATATAAATTGAAATTAATTAAAAATAATTATGGAATTAGAGTGCTGGTGGACATTTATATTCGTTGTACTTTTTAACTCATGTAAATGATTGAGAATACTTGAACCAAAGTTATAAATTTTTAGTCAATGGTTTTACTCTACTTTTAACGGAAGTAAAAGATTGAGAATACTAAGTAAGTTGTAATTTTCTTTTTTCGTGCTTATGAATATTTATTTATAATAAAATAGTTAATCATGATGAATATTTTTTACTTTTAAAAAGTAAAACTATATTATATTGATATAAATTGAATTTAATAAATAACTTAGTTTTACTATTTTGAAAGGTTTTAGTTTAACCAAATTTACTTCATCTAAAATTAAAAGTTTATTATTCAATTGATTAATAACAACAAAGCCGTTAAATAATCAATTATTAGTTTGCCGAAAAGAGCCATAGCTTTGTAGTACACTTCCATGCCTGTGGTGGCAAGTTATGGTGATGTTCCTTCCCTTTATGACATGCTCATTAAAATGTTCAATATTCACCCATTGTTGTCAGACAGGTAGATGGGTGTAAATAATTTTCTTTTACACGTTGTCCTTACCAAAGTATGGTTTATATATATATATATAATTTTATTTTATTTGTTTAATTAAATTTATGGTAATTAGTTTTGATTATTAATTTAATAATATTATAAGAAATAATTGATCTAGTATGTGGTAATTAAACAATATAATATGTTTATGTTTTTAATGAATGAATTTAAGGATGAGGCTTTGAATTAATTTAGAAAGAGATTCTCTTTAGGGGGTTTTATTTTCATAAAAATGCCATGGTTGATACCTGAGAGAGAGATTTATTTAACAATTGAACTAAATCCCTATTCAAAGCCAATATCCAAGACACTTTGCAAGGTGATGACTCTAGAACTTCTATGTTGTGGATGTTTTTAAAAGAATTGTTAATTTTGGGACTTAATAGACTTAGTATTTCACCTTGGGGTGCACTAATGATTTTGTCAAGAAGAAAAATGGAATTTTAATAATGTGCGTATACTATAAGGACTTGAATTGAGCCACAATATAGAATATGTACCCAATACCTAGAATAAATGATCTCTTCCACCAAGTGAAGGAAACAACAATTTTCTCGAAAATTGATCTATGATCTAGATACCACCAATTGAGGATTACGGAAGGTGGCATCCCAAAAACTTCCTTTTAGACTCAGTTTGGGCACTACTAGTTTGTAATAGTGCCATTTGATTTCACCAATGTACAAACAATGTTCATAAGTATCATGAATGGCATGTTCCAAAAGTATTTGGACCAATTTGTGCAAGACTTTCAAGACCATATTCTCGTGTATTACAAGAATGCAAGGGAGCATGAAGAGCACCTAAGGGTTGTGTTGACATGTTTAAGGGAAAATCAATGTATGGAAAGTTGTCAAAATGTTCCATCTTTGAAAATAAAATTAATTATCTTGGGCATATAATTTTAGGAGAAGGGATTTTAGTTGACCTAGAAAATGTAAGTGACATAATGGACTGGCTAGTACTGAAAAATGTTCATGAGTTGCATAGCTTCATGGGGCTAGTAGGTTATTATCAAAGATTCATGGAATCATTTTGGAAGATTGTGAAACCCATCATCACATTACAATGAAAGAAGGGTTAGGTATGAATGGAAAAATAAATGTGACAATGCATTCACTGAACTAAAGAGACTACTGACTAGTGGATCTATGCTTTAAGTGCCTTACATGGAGAAGGACTTCACTATTTGTACAAATGCTTTAAGGAAAGGATTGGGAGCAATGTTGATGCACGAAGGTGGAGTAATACCTAATGCATCCAAGAAGTTGAAGAAAAATCAAGATTTGTAAGTTACCCATGACTTAGAATTTACATCAATGATGTTAGCTTTAAAAATGTGGAGACACTTAGACCTCGTTGGGAGAAGCTTTGAGTTAAGAACGAGCCACTAGAGTCTGAAGCACCTCTTCACTCAAAGGGATTTGAATGTTAGACAGAGGCGATGGAGCAAATTCACGAGTGATTATGATTTTGGGATCTCATACATTAACAGAAAGGAGAATGTGGTGGTTGATGCATTTAGGAGGGAAAAAAATCTTCTCCCTAGTACCCTTGAGGGTTAATTTGAGGGAATGTGTGTTGGAAAAAATCTTTGAGGATAGTTGGTATCTAAAGGTTATATCAATACTCTAGAATTGGAAGTAGATAGAACCAAAGTTTGAGGGTTATGTCCTTGAACCCGATGGACTATTGAGATTTCAAGGAAGAATGTACATCCCTAAGGAATGGGGTATAAGAAGAACCATTCTCAAGGAGTCACATAGAGCACTCTATTTTTCACATCCTGGAGTGAAGAATATGTATGCTGACATGAAGAAACTCTTCTTTTGGGCAGGCATGAAGCATAACATAGTCTAGTTTTTCACCAAATGTCCTGAATGTCAATGAGTGAAGGTTGATCACCGCTACCCAACAGGACTTCGACAATCGCACGACATCCATATGCCTAAATGGGAGGTCATTTTTATGGATTTCATTTGCAATTTTCCACTCACTTCACAAAGGAATAATACTATATTGTTTGTAGTTGATAAATTAACCATAAGTGCCCATTTCATTCCAGTGAGAGACACTTATGATGTTACTGATGTGGCACGAGTTTTATAAGAGGGTTTATTTGGATACATGGGTTAACCACAAAGATCATTTCCAATAGAGATCCTCACTTTACATCTATGTTTTAGACAAGTTTGTAGTCAGTGTTGGGGGCTCAGTTGAACCTGAGCACTGCATATCATCCAAAACAGACGAGCATATTAAAAGAGTACATCAGGTGATGGAAGACATTCTTAGAATGCATGTCACGGATAATCATAATCAATGGGAAATTTACTTACCATTGGTAGATTTTTCCTATAATAATAGTTACTACAGCTCAATTGAGATGCCTCCTTGTCAAGTTCTATATGGGAGGCCATGCAAGATGTCATTAAGATGGGAAAAGTTGGATGACAGAGTAATAGTTAGGCCAAAATTGGATCAAGAAATGGAGGAATAGGTAAGAAATATTTGAAAAGTTTAATGGAAGCACGAGATAGACATAAGAGTTATGTTGATGCACATAGGAATCATCAAATTTATGAAGTAATATATCGACTTTTTATTCGTATCCAACCCATCAAAAACACCACTCGTTTTGGGATAGTGATAAATATGTCACCTCAGTTTATGGGACCTTTTAGAATCAAGGAGAAGATTGGACCATTTTCATATTTTCTTGTACTGACACCCCATTTAAATAAAACTCATTATGATTTCCATGTGTCTATTCTACAACATTATGTTTTTTATGAATCTTACAAACTGGATTGGAAGCAATTGCAAGTATCGAATGTCGGAATTGTAATGATCAAACCATTACGCATATTGGACAATACAGTTCGAAAGCTCAGAAGTCGCATGGTGGACCAGGTTAAGATCCAGTGGGACAAGTATAGCCCAGGATCTACTACATGGGAGGATGCATAAAATATATATTGTGGCTACCACTCACTTTTTGAGCATCTATGATGCCCATTTTGATGTTAAGGCTCTATTTGTAGTTCCATGCTATTTTATTTATGAATGTTATGTAATATTGATGCATTTCAGTTGGACATATGAAAATACATATATAAATCATTAGATATATTAGGTATTGTTGATTGAAATATTTTATGTATGATATACCTAATGTGTGACTGTAGGTTTTAACCCTGTACAAAAATTATCTACAAACGAATCTTAAAACTTAAAATAAACAATAGCGAGAGAATAAAACATAAAACAGATAAACATAGAGATTTTCCCTTGGATCCGAAATAGGGACGACCAACTTGATGTTTCATTATATTCCTTTTAGTGTTATAACACATATATATACATGTTGAAGCATACATAAACCCCAATCCATTAACCCTGGATTAGAACATAACCATAGTTCCCTTGACTAGATCTACAAAATACCAGGGGCTGAAAACCATCATGCCCCAAAACCATGTGCAAAACCATGCACAATAGCATGGACGGATCCACCCACCGGAAAATAAGGTCCAAAAAATTTTTCTCGGGGCACTTCCCCGTACCCTGACAGGGGGGGCTTCCGCCCCCCCTGTGACCCCACCCACGCGTGACTAGTCGTGGAAATAATATAACACATACCCAACATTCTCCCACTTGTGGTTTTCTTTCCGCAGGGGACCACGGGAGAGCTTATTCATTAGCCCAGTTCTACAACACCCATTGTTTCTCTACACCAAGAGAACTTCTAAGTGCTTAGAGACTTCGTCAATGCATCTGCAACATTCTTCAAGGTGTCCACCTTTACCAGCAACACCCTTTTAGCCTCAACCATATCTCTCACAAAGTGATATTGAACATCAATGTGCTTTGTCTTTGAATGATAAGTAGGGTTCTTAGCCAAGAAAATTGTGCTTTGGCTATCACAGTCTATCCTTATAGCTTGCTGCACCAACCCCATACTTGAACACAATCTCTTCAACCAAACTGCTTCCTTGCTTGCATGAGTGTCTGATATGTATTCTGCCTCTATAGTTGAAAGAGCCACTACATACTGTCTTTTACTCATCCAGCTGACTGCACCTCCAAATAGGATAAACACATACCCACTTGTAGATCTTCTTTGGTCCAGATCTCCCGCCTAGTCTACATCAACAAAACCAAAAATTTCCAACACTCCTTCCAATCCTAGTCTTCCCTGGTAGCATAAACCATAATGATTAGTGCCATGCAAATATCTGAAAACCTACTTCACTGCTGTCCAATGCTCCTTCCCTGGGTTTGTCATAAACCTGCTCAATACTCCCACTGCATGTGCAATGTCTGGTCTAGTACAAACCATTGCATACATCAAGCTACCCACTGCACTTGCATATGGAACATGGTAAATATTCTCCTCTTCTTCTTGTGTCTTGGGAAACTGTTCAGTAGACAGCTTTGTACCTATAGGAATCGGAACATTCATCGTTTTACTATCCTGCATATTGAACCTCTGCAATATAGTCTCAGCATACTTCCTCTAGTTTAACCAGAGCTTCCTCTTTTGCCCGATCTCTCTTAATTTCCATGCCCAAAATATAGTTTTTAGCACCAAGATCCTTCATGTCGAATTTGGAGAACATTTGGGTCTTGAAATCTTGGATAATTTATTTTTCATTTCCAATCAACAACATATCATCCACATACAAGACCAAATAAATAACATGATCACCAATTAATTTAAAATAAACATAGTGATCCTCCTTGCTTCTGGTGAAGCTAAGTCCCCGTATATAGGTATCAAATTTCTGATACCACATCCTTGGTGACTGTTTTAACCCATACAGAGACTTCTTTAACCTGCATACCAGTTCTTTCTTTCCCTTCACCATAAAGCCTTCAGGTTGTTTCATGTAGGTCTCCTCTTCCAGATCCCCGTGAAGAAATTTTGTCTTCACATCCATCTGTTCTACCTCAAAATCAAATGCAGTAGAAACCGATAAAAGTAATCTAATAGAAGTAACTTTGGCAACAGGAGAAAAAATATCACCAAAATCAATTCCTGGCACCTGGGAATAACCTTTTGCTACCAACCGAGCTTTGTATTTCTCCACCTTGCCTTCTGCATTCATCTTCTTCTTAAACACCCATTTTCTCCCGATGGGCTTCCTTCCAGCCGGCAACTCCACTAGATACCATGCCTCATTTTTATGTAAGGATGCCATTTCATAAACCATGACCTCCTTCCAGAGTTTTCCATCCTCTGAATCTACTGCCTCCCTAACAGTTATGGGATCATCATCAGTTATAGTTAAGGAAAAACTTGAACAGAAAGCAGATGGACTATACCTTTCTGGTTGCCTTCTTTCCAAAACTGATCTTCTCATAGTTGGAGTTTGTGGCTCTTCCTCTTCTAAGTATTCTTCTGTTGTAGATTCTGATTCATCCTCCTTTAGCTCAAAATCTATCTTCTTAGGTTCCTTTGGTAGGACTTCATGTTTAACAACATCTTTCACCTCTCTAAACACCACTTCTCGGCTGTACACAGCCTTCCTTGTTTCTGGGTTCCAAATCTTGTAACCCTTTAAACCATCCTTATATCCAATAAAGATGCACCTTCATATTTATTATCCAACTTGGTGCTTTTCTCCTTCGAAACATGTACATATGCATCACATCCAAATACCCTCAAATGTGAAAGAGAGGGTTTCTTACCAGTCCATACCTCATGTGGAGTCTTATCCTCCAACGCTGATGAAGGTGTTCTATTAACCGGGTAACATGTAGTCTCCACTACCTCTGCCCAAAATTCTTGTCCTAACCCAGTACCAATGAGTATGCTTCTTGCCTTTTCCATCAACGTTCTGTTCATTATTTCTACAACTTCGTTTTTCGGAGGTGTGTATGGAGTAGTCTTGTGCCATGCTATACCACACTTCTTACAGAACTCTTCAAATTCCTTCTTGCAGAACTCCCCACCATTATCTGTCCTCAACACCTTTATCTTCTTCTCTGTCTGGTTTTCCACCAGATCCTTAAATTCTTTAAATTTGTCAAAGACTTCAGATTTATTCCTCAAGAAATATAACCATGTATTCCTTGAGAAGTCATCTATGAATGAAAAATAGTACATAGACTTATCTAGTGATGGAACTGAAATAGGCCCAAACACATCATTGTGCACAAGCTCTAATATCTTGTTCGCCCTTTTAGCACCAGAAGGAAAACTCACCCGATTCTACTTCCCGTATACACAATGTTCACATAAATCGAAATCCAGAGATAAATTAGACATACCTTCTACCATACCATTTCCATGCAGTATTTGAAGGCCCTTCTCTCCAATATGTCCAAGCCTTTGATGCCATAGCATAGTCTTTTCTCCAGAGACCGCTAGGCTTTCCACTCCACTTTCAGGAACCACAGAACTGTTACACCCATCAATAATAGTGCTACCTTGTAGCCTGTGCTACCGAACTCCCCGCATTAATACCAGTGCTCCCCGAACCATCTTACAAGTATCTTTCTCGAACACTTTTTTTACACTTGCATCATCCATCTTGCTTACAGAAATTAGATTTTTGGCCAATGCAGGAATGTACAAAACACTAGGAAGTGTTCTAATCCTTCCACCCTGCATCTTCGGCTTGAATTTTCCACTTTTGACAATTCTAGCCTTCCTATCATCACCTAAGAAGACATCACCACCATCATATTTCTCATACTCACAAAACCACTCCCTATGGGGAGTGAAGTGAAAGGATGCACCTGAGACAATCAACCATGACTCATGATCTACATGTGTATTTGAAGAAGAAGCCAAATACACATCCCCACCTTCATCCGAGGTGGTTTTTTTCTCTGCAGAA
This sequence comes from Pinus albicaulis, assembly GCA_034641835.2. Classification (NCBI taxonomy): domain Eukaryota; kingdom Viridiplantae; phylum Streptophyta; class Pinopsida; order Pinales; family Pinaceae; genus Pinus; species Pinus albicaulis. Next base: position 9,091 of record JAXQQM020084970.1, read on the forward strand.
GGAGCATCATCAGATCCCTTTCCTTTCTCAGGAGCTTTAGATCTGCAGTCCTTTTTGTAGTGCCCTTCCTTTCCGCTTTTCCAGCACACCTTTACAAACTTTCCAGGAGATTTAGATCTCCCTCTAGATTTAGATCTCCCACTCAAAACCTTATTCTTGTTTATGTTTTGGGACCTTCCTCGTACATATAAGGCATCTCCATTCTGACCCTCCATATTTCTCCGTCTCATTTCCTTTGACAGCAAGGCTGAGACAATGTCATCAAAATTCAAGGTAGTTGTATTGCTACTTATTGCAATAACTAGACTGTCCCACGAGTCTGGTAGAGAACACAAAAAAATGATGCACTTATCTTCATCTGAGATTTTAATATCAACAGATGACAGCTGAATTACCACAATATTGAAGGCATTCAAATGCTCTGTCACTGAGTCTCCATCCTTCATCCTCAGGTTATACAATTTTTTCCGCAGGAAAAATTTATTCACTAGAGAATTAGATTGGTACAAAGTCCCAAGTTTGTCCCAAAAATTCTTCGTCGTAGCTTCCCCATATACATTCAATAATACCGAATCAGAGACACACAACCGTATTGTGCTCTTTGCCTTCTGATCCAACTTCTTCCAGTCTTCATCTGACATTGTTGTTGGTTTAGTACCTGGATCTACCGCGATCCATTGGTCTTTATCCACTAGCAGATCCTCCATCTTGAGCTTCCACAACTCGAAACTCTGACCATTAAATTTCTCAATCTCTATCTTTCCACTGCTCGCCATCTTCTTTCACCGCAAGAATCGATCCCGTAGACCTCCCACTGAACAGGGTCTACCACAGGCTCGAGCAAAAAACCCTCAGCAACAAAGACGTCCCCTTGAAGCTGAAACAACTCCGATACCAAATGTAGGTTTTAACTCTGTACAGAAATTATCTACAAATGAATCTTAAAATAGAAAATAAACAATAGCGAGAGCATAAAACATAAAACAGATAAACACAGAGATTTTCCCCTGGATCCCAAATTAGGACGACCAGCTTGATTTTTCATTATATTCCTTTTAGTGTTACAACACATATATATATATATACATGCCAAAGAATACATAAACCCCAATCCATTAACCCTATATTAGAACATAACCGTAGTTCCCTTGACTGGATCTACAAAATACCAGGGGTTGAAAACCATCATGCCCCAAAACAATGTGAAAACCATGCAAAAAACCATAGGCGGATCCACTGACTGGAAAATTAGGTCCAAAAAAATTTTCCCCGGGCTCTGCCCCGGACCCCAATAGGGGGGGGCTACCGCCCCCCTTGTGACCCCCCTGCGCATGACTAGTCATGGAAATAATATAACACATACCCAACAACGACTTACTTGGTTATGATTTATCTAGTGTATGACTTATCAGAGTTTTTTTTCTTCTTTTTTTCTTATGGCTTAAATAGATATGATTTATCTATTGAATGACTTATCAAAATTATGATTTATCTAATGTAATATTTAATTCCAATATGTTCTTATGAATTTCAAAATTAAGACGCGGATACTAGAATTAATAACATGATGATTAAGATCACTTATCTATATATGTTTTGGCTGTTATGTATATGCATGAATAAGAACTAACCTGCAGATTGGAAAGAACTATATGATAACCAATATATACTCTTCCGATGGGGAAATATGGACATATCAAACAAGGAATGGTATGATTTACATTGTTCTATTACAATTTGTATCTACTTGATATTCACTATTATGACATGGGTAAAGTGTAAATGACATGTGACAAGACTACCTGACTAGATTATTAGATAACAAGTATCCAACCAATGTCGTAGTGTGGTCCATATTAGGGTGTCGACCCTAATTTTGAGAAGGGGTGGAGGCATTTCCCACCGTGTAACCTACAAAACCTGGAGTTGTGGGAGGGCAATGGTAGACACGCTTCCCTAGACGTGTGATGACGATTGTTAGTTTCCTGCTGGGGAATTTAAGTCGATATAGTCGACACTTCCGCCATATTGGTTTTATCAATGGTTAGATCAGTATAGCTGATGCCAGAGTATATTGCAGCAGAGGATGGATAAGATGGGAGCAGAATTAGGTTAGGAAGGATAAGAGGATACAGGTTAGTTGGAGACTCTTGATGGGAAGTGGTATCATTTCTTGACTTACTTAAATTGACTACTATATCTCTCTATATTTTGTTATGCCTTATTGTCAAACTTCTTTCGAACTCCTTTTGTACATTTCTCTCTAACTTCGGGACAAAATTTTCTAAAGGATGGGTGTATGTAATGCCCTACTTTATCTTATCATAACAATTTTGATTAGTGTTTAATTAATCTGTAAATATTGACTTATAATTTTTGAGTAATATCTACACTTGTGAATTTGTAATTTTATTTTTTTACTGAGATGACTTTTATTATTTGTTATTATTCCATTCCCAAAGTGTCTTCTCAAATATAATTTTAGATAATGTATGGTCTTCTCCCATTTATTTCTAATCAAATATCTAAATTTTTGTTCCCAATATGTCTTCTCAAATCTACTTTTAGATAAGATATGGTCTTATCCAATTTATTTCTAAATCAAATATCTATATGTTATTTCCAATGTTTCTTCTCAAATATACTTTTAGATAATATATGGTCTTCTCCAATTTAATTATAAATAAAATATTTATATTCATATCTACTTTTGTATAAGATATGGTAAGAAATTCAAGGTTAATAAATTAAAAGGATGAGGAGGTTATCATGGAATTAATGGTAAGTAGTTGAGGTGGATGAGAGGAAAAGACACAAAAGGGAAGGATGATGAGAGAAGAGTGGGATCCTTGGTCTTTGTTTTGACATGGAGGAAGATCCTTGGTTTTCTTTTTGGAATTGAAGGAATTTATTTTGGAGGAGGAATATGGAGAAAGAGAAGGGAGCGAATGGAGAGAAAATGAGAGGAATTAAACTTAAATCTATTGGAGATTTTTGGTTTTAACTTGGACACATTATAGCTTGTCGACTTGGGCTCGGAGGGCTAGGGAGACTATGGAGGTTCCCTGGTTTAGGTAATCATTCTTAGTTGGCTGGAAGGTAAATCCAGTTGGGTAGCCCAGCATGAGAATCTCAACAGAATCAGGAGCACCTCAACCAAGCTACTGATATAGGTATTCTTCGATTGTTTATTACTTATGTAAATTGCTGCAATGAAATTTCTTACTTATTTAATATTTTGTAAATTAAATTTTACTTGTATGTTTTTATCAAGTAAATATAAAGTTATGAACATGCTATTTTCCTTATTATTGTGATTAAATTAAATAAATTTAGTTTTATTTGTAGGAACCTAGGTTGGGTCCTCACACAAAACACCTCTACAAATAGGCTTTAGAGATCATACAACACAAATATAGATAATTGTACTAAAATAAGGTTGTACATATGAAGAGTTGAGTTGAGAGTGGAGAAAAAACCTAAATTAACCAAAATAAAACCAAAAAGGTGCATTATACAACTATAATTCGACCCATCTACCACACTTTTTATTAGAATTATTGAGCTCACACATAAAAATTTGTCCATTGAGTATATTGGAGCTAGAATTCCATGGAGAGAAGAGATTCTATTTCTCAATTAAGAACTAACTCACATCAACTTTGGTGTAAAATCGGACGGTGGTAGAGACCTAAAGAAGCTTGCGAAGAATGAGTGTGTACTTTTTGCACTTCTGTGGCAGTCAAATAGGAAAAGCATTTTATTTTGGAATGTGACGCTTTCAGATACATCACTGAAAGTAATGGCAATATGTTACCATCAATTCCGTGGCCTTGTGTTTTCAGTGAGGGGACTATTAGAAGGTTGGGTCAGCATCAATTTGTGTAAGAAAAGGATTGAATTGCAGAAGGAAAAAAACAAGAAGGTCGATAGTCCCATAGAATATTTTTAGTCTAGTGGACATTAAAATATCATTCATTCATTCATTGAGAAATTAGACATAAATTACAAGTGTTCTTGAATTAATATTTAAGAAGTGGTGGTGTCTAAAGATACCATTGTTGGAATTCCACTAGTCACATGACAAGTTTCCCTGTAGTATTTATGCCTTTAAACAAGTTTCTATGTAGTATTTATTCTTTTAAATAGGCTATATTCCACATGAATACTATGGAAAAACCATAAATTCTCATAAACCAGAAACTTGAAAACCATCAATAACTTGACTGAACCAAATTACTCGAAACACCCTAATACCTTCGGATACAAATAAACTATGGTATATAAACTAGTATAATGATAATTATCATGATAAAATAACCCATACAAATATTAAATATCAATACATATCTAAAAATTTTCAACATTTAAATAATTTAACCAAGTCAACCTAACCTAAAATTGTATTATATAATGTTTTGTTGTCATACTACGAAATAATAGAATACATTGCAATTAAAATGGAAAACCATGATGTAATTTAAAAAGAAAATGAAATACTAAATGAATATGACAGTACAAGTCAAAATGATAGTTTTACCACTGTTTGTGAAGTCACCCTATGCATTTGCGTGGTAAAAGAAAGAGACCATTCAAAACCCCCTCGAGGTACATTATCTCGACCCATTGAAATTTCATAAAAATTTACTTCCAGCTCCATATCATCGAATTTTTAATTAACATATAGTCAAATCATATCATAAAACCACATCTTGTTAAGGTCCTAGTCAATCCGTGCGAAGGAACCAAGAACAATCGTGAATTAATCCAATTGAGATGGTACCCTAAGGGTTTTTAACAAATGTTTTCTTCACCTTACCCTGAACCACATTGTGTGCGGTTTGATTGGTTAGGGCTTGCATATGAGAATCGAATGCACAAATTAGAAGCGATCATCGCTCCTATCTCATCTTTGCCAGGGATCCAAGCGAGCCTATTTTCAATTTATATCGGTCTATGTGTATATGGGGTTTATAGCGAATTTGGAATATTTTCTAGCACACAATGAGTCTAGGGCGCATTTTGTTTCCTATGCAAACCTCTGCATGAAGAGTGATATGGAGAAAAAGCATTTTCTTCTGGAAATAAACTCCCTATAAGTCAAGTGTGTGGCACTAGGGCGGTGCAAAACCTTTCACCCATGCTAGGTAAAATTGAATTCCCTCACACGCTTCTTTAAACAATTTTCATTAATATATTTGGAGATTATTTTTTTTTTCAAGTGGAAAAATGAGAAATCATACTTGGTCTAGCTTTCAAGCATACATAGTCCTATTTTATATTGGACAAAATTTCCTGTCTTAGATTGGACAAACCTTCCCACCTAACCATTAGCCTACATCCCAAGAGCTTGGACATTACTTTATCTTTAGATGTGTATTCATCTTGGAGACATTCAAATCCAAATTATGGTTTTTTTCACTCATTAAAATATTGGTTTATTTTTCAACATTTCTTTTCATTTCTTATCCACAATAATACAAATAAATATGTTAAATTCACATGTTTTGGATTAGTATGTTGTAATCTTCAATTTACTAGATATGACTGTGATGGCAAGTATGGTATAATCAATTTTCAGGATTTCTATATCTGATATCACTGTCACCTTCAAGGAATAATATGCCTACTAACTAGATTTTAACATGTACATATACACATAAGTTATTTACCATCATAAAAAAAAATTACTTACATACATATATCACAACATCGTAAATACAGTTCAACTGCAATAACCTATAGTTACACATTCGTGATTTATAGCGTGTACTTATATAACCCCACAATCAAATACATTACTTGTTTGACATTTGGTATTTACAAGCATGGTACAACATATATATATATATATATATTCCTTTGTGTTGATCCACTATACTTAGGTACTATCTATGAATTTAATGGTTGGGATATGCTATAACCTCACAATCTCCATAGTTGTTTGCATGGTATAATAATGCTTTGGACAGGTCATCCCTATCTTAGGTTCATTAATATCAGCCCCTCCTCACATGCATATGCAATTAAGATTTTTGGTACCCATGATCCGCTCGAAAAACTTGGCATCAACTTGGTGATCTGGAACCCTTACCCAGGTCCACTTGGTGGAATCTCAGCCCTTCCCGGATGTGATCGGACGACGAAAGAGTGGCATTGTGATTCTCACCTACAGTCCTTGGTAAACTCTCCCCTTGCATTTGACCATAGATTTGATAAAATGGTGGAGAACGCATTGGTGGATATTTACCCTAACCACCTCTGTTGTCTGGAATTCTCTCGATCAGTTTTTGTTCCCCTGTGCTGCTCTACAAGTTTCAGCGTTCATGGAAGGTTTTATTTTTTCTCTGTTTGTGCTTTTCACTAGCCTTCTATGCATTACAATTTTTTTGTCCCTCCACCAAGATGGGTTTAGTGGAACGTTATCAGCTTCTCCACCATCTGACATGTATCTAAGTATCTGTTCTCCGTTACCGAATTCATTCCTAATTTTTTTGTGTCTGTTACCATCTTTCTCTCACAGCCTTTAAGCTGATTATTTTGGGTTATAATTTTAGAGATGTCCTTCAAGGTTTTGGCTATGCGTTTCTGGAAATTTAATGGAATCTTTCACTCACCATGGCACAAATAAGAGGTCAAAATCTCTACTGAACTTGCGTCCTTTTTCTCTTTCGGTGTCCACATACCATGTGGTGCTTGGTTTTTGTAGGTAATATTTTGTGTAACTCGGATTTTGAGTAGCTTCCTGGTACCTGATGGCCTGCTCGAGTAGAGACACTCGATTATCAGTTTGGTTGTGAAATCAAAGGTTTTTAAGTCCTATTTGAGTTTAAGTTTAGAGGGCTAGCATGCCTCTCCTATTTTTGTAATTAAAACTGGACAAAGTCCCAAAGCTGAAAGATTTACATAGTATAATGTTAGTTTTATTATCGTGAAATTGTTATTTTGGTTCAGGTCATGGGTCTGTATGTTTTCTAAGATTAGCATAATGTTATTTTCCATGCGGTGCCTTATTGCATGTATTTGAAAATCATTTCCCATTTTGATGTTTGAATGAAAGTTGAGGTTATCTTTCAATTTGTGTCACATGCTCCAGATGGGTTTAACAACATGCGTTTTCTTTGGTTTCCATGATAAATATGTATAGAAAGATCTAATTGATGTCATTAGTTGTATAATATTTTCCTCTTATTGAAAAACATTTGCATGAGAAAGAAATTATGTAGATTTGCAGTTTAAAAGCGTTCTGCTTCTGCAAGATATTCATCGTTGAGTTAATTCATATTCTAAGTACCTATTCCCATTTTCGAGGGTTTGGCACGGTGTTTGGCATAGAAATTACAATGGTTCTACTATTTCTTTGATATGTGCATTTTTCGCAGCTTCCGAGGTTTACTAGCTTATTTATGTCCGTACACTATGATTTTATATCCTAATAGCGGTGAAGAGTTTTTCCTTGGAACCCAAGGGGACAAACTAGGTTGATTTTTGGCCAACTGGTTAAATCCCTTGGTGCATTACTAAATTTTGTGCAGAGCTTAATATGGTCCTAGTGCCAATTTCGAGGTTTCACGCTGACAGTTTAAACTTCCAATTATACAATGCTTAGATACTATAATACAACAACACTTGTTATAATTTGGGTACTTTTTATGGTTATGTTTATCACACTATAAGCAGGGAACTCTACTGAGAAATTCTTCTTGCTTTGTTACAATATTGTAATGATTCACTATAATTAATGCATCTATGTATTTCTATCTTTGCTAACATTCCAAACAGATTGCAAAGATTATTAACATATATATTGTTCTAGCTATGGTAACTTTCTGTTAATGTTTTGTAATCAAAATATAGATCTGTACATTTTCAGTTATTTAGGTTCTTTGACAAAACCTACAATAAAATATAAACTTGTACCTTTTCATTTATTTCTATATTCTATTAAAATTGGCATTATTATAAGTATCTATACTTTTCTATTTTTTCTATATATTCAGATAGAAATTTTCAATCCATAAATACAACTGTTTAAAAATTACCAAATCCTTATCGAGCTTGGTCAAATAATCCCAACCATGAGAAGGGAAATTACGTCCACTTCTCCTCATTGAGCTCCTGCTCCTGGGTAGCGCACACAGTTGCTAAACCGCTCCACACTTGGGCATCGGGACTCCGATCCAGCCTATGGTAAATGAGTGCAAAAATACTCCACTCGCTCTTTGTCTAGCTCGGAAGTATTCACAGACAGTTTCCTGCCCTTGAAAGTTCTTTGTCTCTGGCCTCTTCTAGACCATCATTCTCTATATCATAACCCTATAGGAAAAACAAAGCCAGCCCCTTCTTCTCTCCGTATTTCCAATAAATCTGTAGAAGGGTGGTTATGGTTATGAAAGTGCCCCAATTTCCCAGGGCTCCATTTGATTACCAGCCAACTCTTTTTTTATTTATTTAAAACAAAATAATATTGATATTAAAAATAAAATAGAATGATATGAAATATTCTCATATTTTATTTGCACTTAAACATAAAATATAAATAACGTATTTACCACAGTAAATACAAGTAACATATAACTTTTAACACATAGGGGGGTTACAAATTCCCCCTCTTAGAGTAACACCATCCTCGATGTTCATTCCAAGCTTTGGAATAGTTTTGGGTAAACTTGTTTCATCAGCTCTTCATCCTCCCAAGTGGCCTCCTCTGGGCAGTAGTGCATCCACTGCACTTTAACCGAGGTTACCACTTGCCTCTACAATGTGGCTTCTCTCCTGTCACGAATATGCAGGGGTTCTACCCTGAATTATTCATATGATTCGACCTACCAACCATCACGGTGTTTATCAATACATGTTCTCATAATTTAAACACATCTAATTTTTATAAAGTACTCGATACACCTACATGTACATCTTTCCACTTAGTTATATTTCGGGGATCATACATGTATTTATTTAACAGAGAAATGTGAAACACATTATGGACCTTTACATAACTTGGAAGGTCCAACTGATAGGTTATCGGACCTATCCTTTCCAGGACCTGTAAGGGTCTGTAGTGACGAGGTTCCCACTTAGCACAACCATTCCACTGCAAAGTACTTTTCCTAGGTTTAATCCTTAAATAAACGTGATCTCCCACTTGAAATTATTTGTACATTATTTTCTTGTCTGCATAGGTATTTTTCCTATTCTGGGCAGCTTGTAAATTCTAATGAATTTTTTTAACTTCCTGTTCCATCTCTCTAAGCATGTATGGACCCAAAATCATTTTTTCCTCTAGACTGCTCCAATTGGCATGTGTTCTACACTTCCTACCATTCAAAACTTCATAGGGAATGATTTTAAGCAACTCATGGTAGCTATTGTTATAAGCTAACTCCACCAGTTGGAGATAGTCTTCCCATTTAGTAGGCTAATTCATTACATACATGCGCAACATGTCCTCCAGTACCTGATTCACCCACTCTGTTTGAACATCCATCTGAGGGTGATAAGTAGTGCTAAAATTTATTTCAATTCCCAGTCCATTAAACAGGGTTTTCCAAAAGGAAGATGTAAAATTTACATCTCAGTCGGAGATGACTACTTTGGGTATTCCATGCAATCGAAAATTTTCCCTCATAAAAATGTCTCCTATATCCACCATTTTATAGGTGGATTTTACCAGTATAAAATGAGAATTATTGCTCATATTTTTCACTACCACCATAATGGAGTCATGTTGCTTCTTGGACTTTGGTATTCCATTTATAAAATCTAGCGTGATCGTTTCCCATTTCCACTCTAGAATGGGGAGGGGGTTTAACAAACCTGCAGGGTGTTGGTTTTCAGCTTTTACTTACTGGCATTCCAATACTTTTGATAGATATTATATTATATATTTACGCATTCCCGACCATAAATATTCATTTTTCGATGCGGAAAACAATTTATGATATCTTGTATGAGCTGCGTAAGGACTACAATGATGCTCATCCAACAATAATTCTTTAATCGATGCTTGGATAGGGACATAGATACTTCCTTTGAAGTTCAATTTTCCCTATCTATTAATTTCATATTCATTTATTTTAACCAATTTATGTTTCTCTTGGGTGTTTTTCCATAGGTGTTGATATTCTGGGTCTTCACGAGCGGTCTCAGCAAGTGGTATCGACACATAAAATTCAATGTGGTGGAATTGGATTTCGTACACACATTGTATCTTCCTACTTAAGGCATCTGCTACATGATTATCTTTGTCCTTCAAGTGCTTTATATCGAAATCGAAGTCTCTCAAAAAGGTAGTCCATCTATATTTTTTAGCATTCAGCGTTGGCTGACTAAAGAAGTCGGTCAGACTACTATGATCTGTTAGCAACAACAACAAAAAAATCCCAACAAATAATGACGCCACATTTTTAATGCATGAATTACTGTTGTGAGTTTCAAGTCATAATCTAAGTACTTTTGTTCGTGCTCCTTTAGCTTGCGAGACTCATATGCCACTACCTTATCTTCTTGCATCATAACTCCTCCCACTCCTTCTTGACTTGCGTCAGTACATACCACAAACTCATTTTCTGGATTTTCCACCTTCAAAATTGGGGTTGAAGTTAGTGGTTTTTTTAATTGTTCAAATATTTGTTGGCGTTTTGATTTCTACGTAATGGAGCTTCCCTTATTTTGTAGTGAATTTATGGGATACGCGATTTAAGAAAAATTATTGATAAAACGGTGGCAGTAACCTGCCAAACCCATGAAAGATATAATATCATCAACGTTTTTAGGAACATTCCATTCCATAAATTTCTGGATCTTTTCAGGGTCTACATATATTCCTTCAGTTGATATTACATGCCCCAAATATTGAATCTAGTCCTTGAATAAATCAAACTTTCTGTATTTGGCATACAACTAATTTTATCTTAAGGTTTGTAACACTCTTTTTAGGTGTTTATCATGTTCTTCCTTATTTTGGAGTAAATCAAAATGTCATCAATAAATATGGGTACAAATTTATCTATATAAGGCTGAAAAATTCCATGCATCAAACTCATAAAGGTGGCAGGACCATTGGTAAGGCTGAATGGAAGTACCAAAAACTGATAGTGACCATAACGAGTTCGGAAGGAATTCTTACAGATATCTTCATCCTTGATCTGGATTTGATGATATCCTGATCGAAGATTAATTTTTGAGAATACACTTTCTCCATGAACTTGATCAAACAGATCATCGATTCGTAGCAACAGGTATTTGTTTTTAATAGTTAATTTATTCAGCTGAGGGTAATCGATGCATAATATCATGGTCCCATATTTCTTCTGCACAAATAATATTAGGGCTCCACAAGGGGACACACTCGGATGGATATATCCTTTCTTAAGTAGCTCTTGTAGTGTAATATTCCCAAATTTTCACCTGATATTTGGAATATTAGAGTTCTTAATTTTATTAATGAATTAAGTAAATAAAAGGGTGGAGGGACCCATAATCCTCAATATAAATAAATATCCACTTTTATGTGTGAATATGGATTAATTAAGCCTAGATCTACATAATGAGGTAGTTGAGAAATTGCTAATGTGAATGGAATTGGAGATCATGTCTCATTAATGAGATAGATCATGGAGGTTGACAAAGTCAACTAAGATCTTGAAGAGGTCAAATAGGAGATCATGGAGCATTCATGATAAAGCGATGGAGGAAGTTGTGCAATTAATGCACACATGATGGAGAGGGTGTGTTAGTGTCACGTGATTTAGCAGATTGGTAGACCAAATGCACAAGGTAACATCAGACCATTCGTTGGAGTCCTAGGACCTAGCCTTCCTGGACTCAGAGAGGGCTCTCTCCATTGTATGCAAAGGATGTGAACTTGTTTGCTTTAGATGGTTGATTTTAGGCTAGTTGTTAAGTGTAGGGTTTGTTGTTTGTTTTGGTTGGGTAAGATGAAACAGGTAGAATAGGTGGAGTGAGAGATCATCAACTCATTGGGCTATGGAGTCTATGAAAGTCATGGATATCTCAATAATGAGTCAGAGTGTATCACAGGGAAAATCTAGTGTGATCAATGGATCTTTTAGGTTTATGTGTTGTTAGCCCCTTATCAATTTCTTGACAAGCAAGAAAGGGGATAGATTGTTTCATAAGCCTTCAAGGAATGAATTTCCCTTGAAAAACACATCATCCTTAAAGTATGGTTAAATTTCCTGCCTTTGACTTTTCCCCCCTTCTAATCTGTTCTCAATGAACCTTGTTGAATGGCTAAATTTTGCTCAAAAGGGCCTTATTTCACCCCTTGTATCTCTGCAAATTTCTCCCCATCTTATTCTTTTTCCCTTTTTCCAAGATCCCCTTTGTTCCCCCTAATTTCCCATCAGACCTCATAATTTCTCCCAAAATCCCCTTTAAATCATGTTCTTGCCCTTTGTTTGGGTAAAATCCCCCTTTTCCCCCTTATCGTTTCCCTTTAGAACCCTCAAAATCCATTAAAATTGGGCCAAAGCCCACTTTCCGACCATATAATAGGCTTAGCCCCTCCCCGCTAGCCCTTTGAACCACTCTCCCCATGTAACCTAGTGCTGCGACCAAGCGCTTAAGTCCCAAGCGCTAATCGCAATCGGAAGATCGGCGGGGAGGTCAAATTCCTTTGTAAAACTCCAAAGTTCCGATGCGATTGGTCTATAGCGTAAGTCCCGCGATGCATGATAAACTGTTAATTTGTCATCGCGATCGGACGGCCCACACGATATCGAAAACTCTATAATCACATCACTTTTGTTGTAATCCCCGATCAATCACAAGCCTTTCCTCCGATCCTCGATCAATCGCAAGCCTTTTCGCCGATCCCCGATTGCGCCCCCCCCCCGATCTCATCCTGACCGTCCGTTTCCCCGCCGATCCGACGGTCATCGCTTCATCTGCCCAATCGCAATCAGAAGTTTCAATGTGTGTCACCTATGTCCCCCCTCCGATTGTGATTGCCCGATTCAATCACAGCCGTTCGTCCATATTTGAAATCGACGGCCCAGATTATCTCGCTCCACTTCCGTCACTCTCCCCTTTCTGTCCTCCGAACATCTCCACCGTCGATTCCCAGGTATATCCAATGGCCATCGCTTCTCCATTCCCAATCACAATCGGAACTGTTGTAATGTGTTCCCCTTGCCTCTTCCCGATTCCGATGTTCTGAAGAAGATCTGACCGTCCGTTGGATCTAGGATCTAACGGTCAACATCTGATCGCCCTCCGCCTCCGGCTGGTCCCACCTCATTGCATTTCCGTTGCATTTCATGTGTTTCCTGTGTATTTCCACCAAAGTTCAAACCTTTGCATTTGTGCATAAGGTTTAGCGTTTCATATATCATTCCGCTGGGTCAATCTCCACCGTTGATCTTTGTCCCCAGACCAAGATCTAACGGTCTGCGCTTCATATTACTACCAAACCCTATTATTCGTAAGTTTCGCCACTTTATTGCATTTTGTCACCATTGTGTAGTGAAAAGCCACCGCTCCGTCGCCGCCGCATTGTTATTTCATCCACCCTCCCATTGCATTGTTGTCTAAGTTCAGTAGCGTGATCCACAGGGTACAGAGGAGAAAATCTGCCATTAATACACAGTATGGATACAATAGCAAGGTTTTCACTGACAGAGATGCAGAATTTAATGAAGGACAGGTTTTCACATCAGCAGAATGTTTTCTCCATGGAAGGACAAAGTGCCCATACTGTTGTTACTCCATGTCGTGTTCTAGTGAAGAAATTTCCGCCCAGAACACAGTCCAAGCTACCAGAGCAGTTGTTAATGCGGTATGGTGGACCATTCAGACATTCATGCACCAGTTTGTTTATTCACCCATAGTACCACAGAGTACTGCTGCAGCTAGAGTACATCAAGACCATACCAGAGTAAATGGAAGCTGAAAAGAATCACTCCTTCATTCCAAAAGGTACTAGGGATAAGCGCAGAGATTTAAAATAGAATGGGCTTCGGCCCTCTTCCTCTTCTGAGTATTAATGCTGCATTTAGTTTTCTGCCTACCTCCTCTGCTTCTCTTCGGCTATAAAACTCATGAGAAAAACATTGTAAAGGTTGTTGATTGGATATCAGTAGAATGCAAGCTGTTCTCTTGAGACAAGTTCTCTGTGTAAGACTATAAGATAGGCTGAGGAAGGATTTCAGACAGAATATCAAGCTTTGGCTATGTTGTACGTGATTGGTTTTGTTCTTAATATGACAAGCACATTTCTTTGGATCCTGATCTAAAGCTGAGGTGATGTTTTTCCTGTTTATGTGTTTATTTCCATTTCGTTTCATTTCTTCTAGCTTGCATTAGAAATTTGGCATGAGATTTTCCCTTGTTAGGCACCTCATGTTTCTGCTCTTCTTGCCTTAATGTTTTCTGCTTGATGTGATTATCTAGGAATTGATTTCAATTGGTTTAACCAGTGTAGTAGATGGTATTGCCTACTAGCTGATGTATGAATTGTTGAGTCTGTTTCTTAGATGTTTTTGCTATGTTTAATTGCATGAATTGGTAATGATAGGAGTTTAGAACTCAATCTCTTGCTCTCTAGGATCCTTTCAGTCACTTGAATCTGGCTAAGTTCCCTTGAGTTGCTTTAAACCACTTTTGAGAGTTTCCTATGAGTATGTCCAAGCAGGTCTGGAGTTAAATGACCTCTGACCTGATCTATAGACAGAAATTTGGTGTTCCTCTCCCTTTTCACCTTTTCACCTTGTTCTCCTTTTTTTTCTACTCCACCGAATCAATTAAGGATCCAATGCTTTAGATGACTAGCCCAAATGAAAGTTTGCATGTTGATAGCAAGTAAACCCTTTCCTGACTCCATTACCCAATGGTCTTGATGTTCCCTGATTCACCGCTCCTTTGCCTAAAATCTCTTTTGCTCATCCTTGTTGTACATTGAATCTTTCCTTCCTGATTCCCAACAACCAAATTTCAAATTAAACAAACAAACCTTGTGCCTATAACTAGCCTAATATCTTAAACACTGAGCCTCAAAGACATACACCTTTGACAATCATAGAGAGATCCCTCTCTGGACCTAGGAGGGCTAGATCCTGAGGTCTAAAATTGGTTTGATGTTGTCTCATCTTTTGGTCTTGCTAACCAGGCCAAAACATGGGAACCCCAACATAATGGCGACTCCGCTGGGGAATTTCTGAGTTTTCCTCACCTTACTACATCATAAGAGCCTCAGAAAACCTACAATATCTGGTTAGGTTGGTAGTTAAACTTTCATATTCACATTCCAACCTCTATACCATTTTTTGTGTTCTCCCACACTCTTAGACAGAGTCTGGAAAGGGCCAGGTAGCCTCCGGATCTCACACTCTTTCAGAGGTGACATATCTGGTAAATTCCCTCCCAGTCAATCTCTGGTTAGAGTTTGTTGTGTTTGGAAGATATCCATGAAAGGGGGTATCTCATAAGCACTGTGGTGGGCAGTGTACCCTCCAAAAATATCCTAAACCTTTCCACCTAGCGACTCCATATTCCCTAAACATATTAGAGACTCCACTAGTGATCACTAGGCCTGCTGATTGCCTTGGTTTCACATTAGACTCCACTGGGAGACCTGCCTTCATCACAACATCAACCACAATAGAAGAAACAAGTAGGGTTAAGCTGCTGGGTTGGAAAACAACATTCTGGCTTCAAGAACCATTCATACAAGAGCTTACCCTAACCCAGACCCACCTGAAATAGTTGAAAATCCTGAGAGTATCCTCAAGGGAGCTCCTACACCTAAAAGATCAACTGTTTCCAGTCACATCTATAGAGCTAACTCTGCACCAGAAGATCTGACAGCTCTATCACACTTTCACCTTGAACTAGACCTACCTAACAGATTACCTAGAACTAGGTCATTCAGTTTTTTAGACTAGCCAGACCCTGAGCTTCCTAGTTCGCCACCCCAAAGTGGTAGACACCTTGGGAATAGACAGACCCCTCCCTCTACACCTCCTGATATACATTTCATACAGAACTTGGGGCTCAGTCACCCTAGATCTGCTCATCATTTTGCTGGTCATAATATCCCTGTCACCCATATACCAGCGGCCCAAGTCAATCCTTTACCCCATAAGAACATCATCATGGCAACCTGGTATGCGCCTTTGGTTTTACCCCAGCCTCTAGTACCCTTACCAAATTATTATTAGTCAAATATCCCGCACTTCACTGCAAAAGAGTCCATCACAGCCCAGCAACATGTAGATAAGATGGAAGATTTTTTTGACTACATGGAAATAGATGATGATACAGTCAAAATGAGAATCTTTGCCCAAAGCTTAGGGGGTGATGTGAAGAAATGGTTTAAGGGCCTACCTCCGGGTAGCATCAATGACCTCCCATCTTTATATCAGACCTTCATAAACAAATGGGAAGCTAGGGCAAATCCTCGACAGCTCTTAGCAGAATACATGACCCTGAAAAGAAACGTAGGGGAGAGTGTTCATGATTACACAACAAGATTTAACAACATTTACAATGCGCTCCCTCCACATATGAAACCTCCACAAGGTATGGCTCTAGCCAAATACCCCGAGGGTTTTGATGCTGACATGGCCTATGAGCTTAGGGATAAAGAATACAACACATTGGAGGACATGCAGAAAGGAGCAGTGAATATCGAGGCAAATCTGATTCAGAAAAGAGCAAGACTGAGATCTGAGAGGAGGGTAACATATAAGGATGACATTGCAGCTTCTACATTTGACCCAAATTATGACAAATTGTCCAAAAATGTGGAAAGGTTACAGCAAATGATGGAAAAAATGGTTGTCACAGTCAGTAACCAGAATAGAAATCAAACCCAGAACCAGAACCAAAAATTTAGAAGGAACAATAACACTCCCAATAGATAAAAAGAATAAGATCAACAAGTTATTCCCCCGTTCCAAAAATTTCTTGACGAGGATGAGGGAATCATAGAGGAGTCTGAAGGGAATACGATAAACATTTTTGAAGTAGAAAACTCAATTCATAACTGTGATTTAGAGGAAGATCAACCCTCACCTTCATATTGGGATAAGGAATGGTTAGAAACTGAAGATTACAGATTAGGATTTGAAAATTCCATGATGCAGGTCAGAGAAAAATATGAACTTATAAGCAAGAAGAGTCAAGACAATTCCAAAGCTAAGACTTCTGAGGTCACCATTAAGAAAAGGCCTGAGAAATATTCTAAAGCAACTGCTGAAAATGGAAAACCATCAGCCGAAAGTTCTGGAAAAAACAAAGAAAAAGACAACCAAAACACTGATACACAAGGTAAACCAACTAGTAGCACTAGCACTGCAGTTAGTGCTCCTGATAAAACAGTCCCAAAACCTGTACATAGTGAGAATCTACACACTGATTCAGCCACCAAGGCAGTGGCTAGCAAAATAGAGTCAAACATTCCAAAGAGTCAGTCCACTTTCAATTTGGAAGGTGAGATTGCAAAGATTAAGATCTCTGTACCACTTTCTGAGTTGGCCACTCAGGATGTATATAAAGGCCAGATTTTGAAATATTTGAACCTAAGTGAGGGTGACGACACTGTAAATCTGAATGATGATCAGCCTGCCCTTTTGTTTGGCCCAAAGATAGAGAGGAAATTTCAGGAAGGGGTAGTCCCACCTTTCTATATCAGTCTCAACATTCACGATAAGATCCTTCACAATGCAATGCATGATTCTGGAGCATCACACAACCTAATGCCTAAGGTAGTCATGGAAAGGCTAGGCCTAGAGATAACCAGACCCTATAAATATTTGTACTCATTTGACTCTAGCAGAGTAAAATGCCTAGGCCTAATTAAAGACCTATGTGTGAGCTTAACTAAAATCCCAGCTAAATGTATGGTCATGGATGTTGTGGTGGCAGATGTACCGCC
Organism: Pinus albicaulis; assembly: GCA_034641835.2. Classification (NCBI taxonomy): domain Eukaryota; kingdom Viridiplantae; phylum Streptophyta; class Pinopsida; order Pinales; family Pinaceae; genus Pinus; species Pinus albicaulis. The sequence continues at coordinate 26,990 of JAXQQM020084970.1, forward strand.
CAAGTATGGCATGTTATTATCAAGATCTTGGGGAGCCAAGCTGCAGGGTACAATGAAAATGGATGGCTCATATGCCACAATTCCCATCTTTGGCCAACCTAGAAAACTGTATAGGGAGGCACAGATGAAGTTCCTAGTCAGTAGCCCTGAAAAACCAGAAAATTCACCTGTTTATTCTGTACACACAGACCTTGACTCCTTCATCTTTTGTAACGATGAATCCTTAGAAGGGTCAGGGTCCCAAAACAGAAATGCAAACAAAGAGGCAGAGGCCATGGACTTTAACATAATGGTTGCTCTAGATTTAGAGGACAACGAAGAAGAAAACCGCAATGAGACCTGTAGGATATGTGGGGGAGACCTAACTCCGAGTGAACAAGAAACAGAGCGTAAAAAACCATCCAACCAGATCTCTGAAACTCAGGTATCGCACGAAGAACAAAACGATCCACGGCCCAGTACAGACCCTATAGAACAATATAATGGTGAAACCAGCCGTAAGGAAGAGGACGGTGAGAAACATGAGAGCAATCCCTTATGGGAGATGAGATTTGACGGGTCCTGTGCTAAAAATACTGCAGGGGCAGGGGTATGGTTACACAATACAGAAAATGATTATGCCGAGAGCCACGCCTGTAGGCTGCATTTCAAATGCACAAATAACGTCGCCAAATACGAGGCTCTAATCCTGGGTCTAAATCTATTGAAGAAAATAGGAGCTCGTAGGATAGCCGTAAGGGGAGACTCAGAGTTAGTCATTAAACAGGTGAACGGAGATTATACAGCCAAGCAACCTAGGCTGAGGGCATATAGGAACGATGCCGAGGACATATTGAAAACATTTGTTGAATATAAATTGGTGTTTATCCCTAAGAGTCAAAACATCATCACAAACGGACTGGCATGCCTTTCCAGTTCCTATCCTAAGACTCTCATTGACCAGCAAATCATCATACATACCAAATTCAAGCCTACGATGCTAGACAACGAGAAATATTGGTAGGTTTTCGAGGGGGATAAGAAAATTGAAAATTTCCTAACAGGCAGGAACGAGTTTGAGTTTTCAGACTCTGACTCTATGTCTAGTGACAGCTTCCTGAGTGAGGAACCCTCAGATACGGAAGAAACACCTTTAAACATAGAAATAAACGCTTTAAACGAAGAAACTGGAAACACTAACAGAAATTGCGAAAACACAGAAAGTGAGGAAGTTGAAGTGTTGCGGGCCAGGGATAAGAACATACCTCGCGGTCTGGCTCCATTAGAAGACCTCTTTGACTTCGACGATGTAGCTAAAAAGCCTACCATTGAACAAGCAGACTCAGATGTAGAAGAATGCAACATAGGCACAACAGATAAGCCTAAAATGATTAAATTGGCAAGTTCTTTATCCACCGAAATGAAAAAGAGATATATAGACTTTTTAAGGAATTCGTTGATGTGTTTGTGTGGAGTTATGAGGATATAAAAGCTTATGACACCGACATTATACAGCACAAAATACCTTTAAAAGAAAATCAGAAACCCTTTAGGCAGAAACTTCGAAGAATAAATCTGAAATAGTTTTCTGCAGTGGAAACGGAGATCAAAAAGATGTATGAGGCAGGTATTATAGTTCTTGTAAGGTTTTCAGATTGGGTTTCAAATCTAGTGGCTGTGAGAAAGAAAACAGGTGAGATCAGATTGTGTATCGACTTTAGAAATCTTAATAGAGCCTCACTCAAAGATAACTACCCTCTGCCAAAAATGGAACATATTCTTCAGAAGGTAGTAGGCTCTAAAAGAATCTCCCTACTAGATGGTTTCTCATGATACAACCAAGTGCTGGTACTCCCAGAAGATCAACTAAAGACAGCCTTTACCACTCCATGGGGCACCTTTATGTATGTAAAGATGCCTTTTGGGTTGATGAATGCTGGTGCAACCTTCCAAAGAGAAATGGACATAGCTTTCTCAGATGAGATAGGGCACTTTATTGTGATTTACTTGGATGACATAACAGTCTTTTCCAAGACTGAAGAAGAACATTTGAAGCATCTGAGGAAAGTGTTTGAAAAATGTAGAAGGTTTGGTCTATCCCTGAATCCTAAAAAGACTGTATTTGGGCTGCAAGACGGAAAGCTTCTCGGCCACATTATATCTGAAAAGGGAATTAGGATAGAATTACAGAGAGTTGAGGGGATACTACAAATCACACACTCGAGAAACATTAAAGAATTACAGTCCTTCATTGGGAAAATCAACTTCCTTAGGAGATTTATTCCCAACCTAGCTGAACACCTTAGGAATATGACTAACATGCTGAAGAAAGGTGAAGGAGTTAAATGGACTGTTGGAGCTAAACAATCCTTTGAATTGGTAAAACTGGCACTCACCAAAGCTCCTATCCTTATCAGCCCAGATTTCTCTAAATATTTTCTGATTTTCTCTTTTGCCTCTGAGCACACAGTAGCTGCAGTATTACTGTAGAAAAATCCAAAGGGTATGGAACAGCCAATAGCCTTTTTCAGAAAAGCACTGAGAGATGTTCCCTTGAAATACAATATAATTGAAAAACAGGCTTATGCTCTTATCAAGGCTTTAAAGGACTTTATGGTGTACGTTTTGAATTCTCACACCATAGCTTTTGTGCCCAAAATTATAGTCAAAGACATTCTGTCCCAAGACCCAGATGGGAAGAGGGGAAAATGGATAGCCGTGATTTTAGAATATGATCTTGAGATTAAACCCACCAAGCTGATCAAAGGTCAGGGCTTGGCCAAACTAATGGCTGAATCAAATCTTCAAGCCCTTGACATTAACATGGTAGCAACCTTACATGAGAAGGAAGGGTTGCCTGATCCCACAGTTGAAGAGAAATTTCAGAACTCCCCTTGGTACTCTGAAATCCTCTATGTGCTCACCAACCTTAATGCTCCTCCTGAACTGTCAAAAACCAAGGCTAGATTCATAAAACTGAAAGCCAGAAACTACTGAATTTTGAATGAAAACTTATACTGGAAAAATCCTAATGGCCTATTGCTTAAATGTTTGCCTGAAACAGAGGCAGAAAAGATGAAACAAGAATTCCATGCTGGAGAGTGTGGAGGCCACCTGAACTAGAAGGCCACTGCAAAAAAAATACTCAGAGCTGGCTATTATTGACCCACACTTTTCAATGAAATTCATAAGATGGTAATTTCCTACCACAAATGCTAGATCTTTGAAGGCAAGAGAAAGCTCCTCCCCCTCCCTTTACAACCTATCACTGTTGAAGGTCCTTTCTTGCAATGGGGCCTAGATTTTATTGGAGAAATCCACCCTACTTCTTCTGCACAACACAAATGGATCTTAATAGCCAAATACTACTTCACTAAGTGGATAGAAGCCATACCCACTAGGAATGCCATAGATTCAGTCATCATTAGGTTCCTATAAGGTCATATCCTCTCTCGGTTTGGTTGTCCAAGGAAAATAATCACCGATAATGCTGTTGATTTTGGATCCAAGAAAATGGTTGATTTTTGTCACAGGTATCAAATAGTGCTTGGTCATTCAACTGCCTATTACCCACAAGGTAATGGTCTAGTTGAATCATCAAACAAGAGCCTGGTGGCCATCATCAAAAAGCTGTTAGAAGAGAACAAAAATCCATGGCATAACAAGTTAATACATGCCTTGTGGGCTGATAGGCTTACAACCAAGAAGTCCATTGGCATGTCGCATTTTCAGCTTGTCTATGGTACAGAAGTAGTATTTCCTACCAGCCTTGGGGTACCAGTAATCAAGATGGTCCAAGAGATTCAAACGGAAGAAGACGGTATGGTGAGAAGAGTAAATCAGACAATTCATCTCCAGCAAACAAGGGAGGAAGTTTATAACAGAGCCGTCAAAGTTCAGGAAAACATAAAGAGGTTGTTTGAAAAAAGAACCAAAGCTGCTGATTTCAAGATTGGGGATAAAGTGCTGAAATGGGACTCAAGAAGAGAGGATAAAGGAAAACACGGCAAGTTTGACAACCTGTGGCAAGGTCCATTCATCATTCAAGCTATTTTGGGTCCAAATGCATTCTTTTTACAAGAATTAGATGGCACTGAGCTGTTTGGGGGTCCTGTCAGTGGAAGGATGCTCAAACACTATTTGTGCTGATTTACAAGTTCCAGTTTCCATTTCCATTGTACATACCATTGTAGTTTTTATTTTCAAGAAAAAGAGAAAAATGTTCCAAAAAACAGAGGAAAGGAGAGAGGTTCAGACATGCTTAAAACATGAACCTCTAAGGTGCAAAGGATTGGCTCTAATATGATCAAAACTTGGGCCAAGAAAGCAAAACAGCTGGTCCTAACATGCTCAAAATCTGGACCGACAAAGAAAAAATAAAAATCATCTCTAACATGCCTAAACCAGAGCTGAAATGAAGAAAGGAGGTGACTCTAATATGCTTGAAACTTGAGTCATGAAAAGAAAGAAGGATGCTTAATGTTTTAGATTTTAAGCCTTCACAGTTTTGTTCAATTTTCTACAAAGTTTTCTGTCCATGTGCAACCATCTTTATGCCCTGGATCTGCAGCAAACTAGACTATTTAATCCTAGTTCGTCTGCTTTTAAATTTCCTGTTGTAGAATGTAGAGAAGAAATCTGCTGGACAGTCTAATCCCAGCAGATATTAGATTAGGTAGAGAAACATATGAGGTCAACAGTTTAATCTGGTCTCATGGAGCAATAAGGGTGGTTTTAGAATAGGTTTATTTTCTGTTATAAAAATAAATGATGCAAAGGGTCTGCTAGCTCAAATGCACCCTAGAAGAAAAAATGCTAGGATTGCAGGATGGGTAGGTAGAATGTTGGGATGTTTTGCTGATCTGACATATTTGTGGCAGCTGAAAATCAAAGAAGTAAGGTGGCTTAAGCAGCAGGCCTCTGGCCTACACCAAAGATCATTTTCTGAATTCTTGACTCCTTCAAGAAGAAGCCATCCCCATGTGGAGCCACTGTTAGCCCCTTATGAATTTCTTGACAAGCAAGAATGGGGCTATATTGTTTCATAAGCCTTCAAGGAATGAATTTCCCTTGAAAAACACATCATCCTTGAAGTCTGGTTAAATTTCCTACCTTTGACTATTTCCCCCTGCTAATCTGTTCTCAATGAACCTTGCTGAATGGCTAAATTTTGCTCAAAATGGCCTTATTTCACCCCTTGTATCTCTGCAAATTTCTTGCCATCTTATTCTTTTTCCCTTTTTCCAAGATCCCCTTTGTTCCCCCTAATTTCCCAACAGACCTCCTAATTTTTCCCAAAATCCCCTTTAAATCATGCTCTTGCCCTTTGTTTGGGTAAAATCCCCCTTTTCCCCCTTATCGTTTCCCTTTAGAACCCTCAAAATCCATTAAAATTGGGCCAAAACCCACTTTCTGACCATATAATAGGCCTAGCCCCTCCCCGCTAGCCCTTTGAACCACTCTCCCCATGTAACCCAACGCTGGGACCAAGTGCTTAAGTCCCAAGAACTAATCGCAATCGGAAGATCGGCGGGGAGGTCAAATTCCTTTGTAAAACTCCAAAGTTCCGATGTGATTGGTCTATAGCGTAAGTCCCGCGATGCATGATAAACCGTTGATCTGTCATCGCGATCGGACGGCCTGCGCGATATCGCAAACTCTGTAATCGCATCGCTTTTGTTGTAATCCCCGATCAAATGCAAGCCTTTCCTCCGATCCCCGATCAATCGCAAGCCTTTCCGCCGATCCCCGATCGCGCCCTCCTGATCTCATCCTGACCGTCCGTTTCCCCGCCGATCCGACGGTCATCGCTTCATCCGCCCAATCGCAATCAAAAGTTTCAATGTGTGTCACCTCTGTCCCCCCTTCGATTGTGATTGCCTGATTCAATCACAGCCGTTCGTCCATATTTGAAATCGACGACCCAGATTATCTTGCTCCGCTCCCGTCACTCTCCCCTTTCTGTCCTCCGAACATCTCCACCGTCGATTCCCGGGTATATCCAATGGCCATCGCTTCTCCATTCCCAATCGCAATCGGAACTGTTGTAATGTGTTCCCCTTGCCTCTTCCCGATTCCAATGTTCCAAAGAATATCTGACCGTCCGTTGGATCTAGGATATAACGGTCAACATCTGATCGCCCTCTGCCTCCGGCTGGTCCCACCTCATCGCATTTCCGTTGCATTTCATGTGTTTCCCGTGTATTTCCACCAAAGTTCAAACCTTTGCATTTGTGCATAAAGTTTAGCGTTTCATATGTATTTCACCCGTTTCATATATCATTCCGTTGGGTCAATCTCCGTCGTTGATCTTTGTCCCCAGACCAGGATCTAACGGTCTGCGCTGCATATTACCACCAAACCCTATTATTCGTAAGTTTCGCCACTTTATTGCATTTTGTCACCATTGTGTAGTGAAAAGCCACCGCTCCGCCGCCGTCGCATTTCTATTTCATCCACCCTCCCATTGCATTGTTGTCTAAGTTCAGTAGCGTGATCCGCAGGGTACAGAGGAGAAACTCTGCCATTAATACACAGTATGGATACAACAGCAAGGTTTTCACTGACAGAGATGCATAATTTAATGAAGGATAGGTTTTCACATCAGCATAATGTTTTCTCCATGGAAGGATAGAGTGCCCATACTGTTGTTACTCCATGTCGTGCTCCAGTGAAGAAATTTCCACCCAGAACACAGTCCAAGCTACCAGAGCAGTTGTTAATGCAGTATGGCGGACCATTCAGACATTCATGCACTAGTTTGTTTATTCACCCATAGTACCACAGAGTACTGCTGTAGCCAGAGTACATCAGGACCATACCAGAGTAAATGGAAGCTGAAGAGGATCACTCCTTCATTCCAAAAGGTACCAGGGATAAGCGCAGAGATTTAAAACAGAATGGGCTTCGGCCCTCTTCCTCTTCTGAGTATTAATTCTGCATTTAGTTTTATGCCTACCTCCTCTGCTTCTCTTCGGCTATAAAACTCATGAGAAAAACATTGTAAAGGTTGTTGATTGGATATCAGTAGAATGCAAGCTGTTCTCTTGAGACAAGTTCTCTGTGTAAGACTGTAAGATAGGCTGAGGAAGGCTTTCAGACAGAATATCAAGCTTTGGCTATGTTGTACTTGATTGGTTTTGTTCTTAATATGACAAGCACATTTCTTTGGATCTTGATCTAAAGCTGAGGTGATGTTTTTCCTGTTTATGTGTTTATTTCCATTTCATTTCATTTCTTCTAGCTTGCATTAGAAATTTGGCACGATATTTTCCCTTGTTAGGCACCTCATGTTTCTGCTCTCCTTGCCTTAATGTTTTCCGCTTGATGTGATTATCTAGGAATTGATTTCAATTGGTTTAACCAGTGTAGTGGATGATATTTCCTACTATTTGATGTATGAATTGTTGAGTCTGTTTCTTAGATGTTCTTGCTATGTTTAATTGCATGAATTGGTAATGCTAGGAGTTTAGAACTCAGTCTCTTGCTCTCTAGGATCCTTTCAGTCACTTGAATTTGGCTAAGTTCCCTCGAGTTTCTTTAAACCAATTTTTAGAGTTGCCTATGAGTATGTCCAAGCAGGTCTAGAGTTAAATGACCTTTGACCTGATCTATAGACAGAAATTTGGTGTTCCTCTCCCTTTTCACCTTTTCACCTTGTTCTCCTTTTTGTTCTACTCCATCGAATCAATTAAGGATCCAATGCTTTAGATGACTAGCCCAAATGAAAGTTTGCATGTTGATAGCAAGTAAACCCTTTCCTGACTCCATTGCCCAATGGTCTTGATGTTACCTGATTTACCTCTCCTTTTCCTAAAATCTCTTTTGCTCATCCTTGTTGTACATTGAATCTCTCCTTCCTGATTCCCAACAACCAAATTTCAAACTAAACAAACAAACCTTGTGCCTATAACTAGCCTAACATCTTAAACACTGAGCTTCAAAGACATACACCTTTGACAACCATAGAGAGATCCCTCTCTAGACCTAGGAGGGCTAGATCCTAAGGTCTGAAAGTGGTTTGATGTTGTCTCATCTTTTGGTCTTGCCAACCTGGCCAAAACATGGGAACCCCAACATATCTGTCATAACATAAGCTGTACTTTTTATGCACTGATTCCTGCACTAATTTTTCTTCATAGAAATTAGTAATCATAAATAAAATTTAAAATAAATTTGACAGCAAAATTTTTTCTTCATCCTGTGTTGCGACCCATAAACCCAGAGTTTTAACTTGGGCTCTGATACCATTTGTAACAACTCTACTTACCCAATTTTTTTTTTAATTATAGTAATTTTGTCATACTCATAATTATTTACTGATACATTCTCATTTACTATTGTTGCAATTGTAAAATCTTAGATATTATCTCTGCTTAATTTGGTTTTCTGTAACTACATTCGTTACTATGAACATTTAAGTATTCCCTTTTACTTAGTAAAGAACAATCTTAATTTGTCTTGTACGATTTTTTGTTAATTTAACTGTTAACAAATGTATACAATTCCATTCTTATTCCTATCCTCATAGGATTATAACTTTTTTCCTTTATGTTATTTAAATCTACTTTGGCCTTATATATATATATATATATATATATACAGTTTACCTCAACAATATATATAACACTATTTATAGGCCATCCTATTATGTATACACATTGCCACCATGTAAAGTTATTTAGGACCATTTTTCATGCATATATATATATACTTACACTTAAGGTAAGGTTATATAGGTATATGTAAAGTATTTTAACCACGTTGATGTAGGTTCTCCATATATTACTTTACCATATTTTATAAGAATACCTCCATACATATTATTCTTACCCAATATATAGTTATCATTTCATTCACTTCACATACCAATCTATATACTCAATTCACCTCATGTATAGCTCCATACATTTGATAACTATTCGAATAATTCATATGTGGCAACATTGTAATATATTCGAATTATGAGCTTGAAAACTATAGGTTGTATTACTCTTCCCATAACAATTGTTTTCATCCCAACCTCTAACCATTTAACTTACCCATACCCATCATTCAATTCTATATATTAGAATAGTTGTTATTTATATTTATAATTCAATACATATGAATATTTTTGAATGTAAGTGAATGCATATATCTCTATGTTTTATCACACATATATATATCATCTTTATTATATCTCTTACAACATCCCCGTTAACTCAACCTTATGCACTATTCCATATGCATTTCAATAATTAGAATGAACTATGGGTAACCACATTTCCAATGTATTCGATTGGCAACCATAATTGGTATTAACCATCAAATGCTTTCATTTCTATAGTTAAGTGCAATACGTTGGGTTTTGAATGCTCTGTACATGAATTTAATTCACCTCGTCAGACATTAATATTCATTTTACTTATCTTCTCGGTTTCTCCAAACATTTAACCTCTATACCTCCTTCACCAAAACATCACATGGGCATATGTACAAATTGGACAGGTGTAGGGTGGATCTCCCTTGGTTTTTAATGGTGTAGATCTACTCGTCTTCCCTCCTAGTCGAATTGACTATGGCTAGGTTTTTTGTTTATTCTTTTAGTTTTCCTTTGTGCAAAACCTACGTAGATATCTCCCTTGTCCACTTATCAATTCTCTGGTTTTATGGAAAACAAATTATGATACGACTTGGGTTTTGAATGCTCTGTACATGACTTTAATTCACCTCGACCGACATTTGTATTCATTATACTTATATTCTTAGTTTCTCCACGCATTTAACCTCTGTACCTCCGGCATTAGAGCATCACATGGGTATATGTACAAATTGGATAGGTGTAGGTTTGATCTACCTTGGTTTTTAATGGTGTATATCTGCTCATCTTCCCTCTTAATCGAATTTACTATGGCTAGGGTTTTCGTTTATTCTTTCAGTTTTCCTTTGTGCAAAATCTACATAGATATCTCTCTTGTGCACTTATCAATTCTCTGGTTTTGAGTATGGAAAACGAATTATGATACGACTTGTATAAGCCTTGTTCAAATGTCCTAGTTCATTGTCAACCTTCATTTTATAATCTGCTCACGTAATAGTCTGTTTTCCCATTGCATCTCACTTTCCTCATTTTATTATTCTGTATACACAAATCGTTTTTAAATTTCATTTTTGTTATTCTGCCTCTGTGTCAAATTTTTATTTATATCATTTAATTTTCTTCCACATTGCACGTTCTGGAATTTAGGGCTTGGTTATGAGGATTGATAGCTATATGATGAAGTTGGGATTTACAAGAAGTGAAGTTGATCTAAACCTTTACTTTAAGGTTGAAAATGACAAGCCTCTTATTTTGGTGCTCTATGTGAACGATATTTTTCTGATAGTTTTAGACCCTCTCATCTATCAATGTAAGAGGGAGTTGGCTTCTGAATTTGAGATGAAAGACATAGGACTGATGCACTACTTCCTAATATTGTAGGTCTAGCAAAATCCAGGTGAGATTTTATTTTCTCAAGGAAAATATTATAAAGTTACTTGAAATATTTGGGATGGTGGACTGCAAGTCCTTGGTTAATTCGATGGAACTCAAGTTTAAGAAGCTACGTGAAAGTGTTGTTGGGACATATTTTGGAAATCCTTCAGATTATCGTCAACTTGTGGGGGCCTTTATGTTCTTGGTGACTCTTGTCCGGACATATGCTTTGCACTGAATACGTTGATTCAATTTATAGTCGAGCCTAATTACATACACTGGATTGTTGCTAAGAATATTTTGACATATCTTTGGGGTACAATCAACTATGGATTGAGATACACTGCCGAGAATTTGAGACTCCATGTATATATTGATGTTGACTATGCTGGAAGCATGGTGGATCATAAGATCACATATGGATGTTGCTTCTCTCTAGGTTTCGCTTTGATATCCTGGATGATAAGCAAGTAAAAATTAGTTTCTTTGAGCACCGTCGAGGTTGAATACATTGTAGCAAGTGTGGCCTATTGTGAAGTTGTTTGGTTGAGGAATATCTTTAGTGATTTGTTTAAGCATGTGCTCCATAACACTGTGATCTACTGTAAAAAACAAAGTGGGATTCGACTTTATGAGAATCTCGTGTTCCACGACCGCTTCAAGCATATTGATATGAGGTACCACTTTATCCTGGGTATGGTACAATGGGGAGTTGTAAGGCTCCATCACATTGGAACTTATGATCAGGTCGCATATATTCTTAGAAATATTGTGGAGAAGGTCAAATTCTTAACCTTCCATGAGAGACTTCAAGTCGTGGAAATACCTACCTATGAGGGTCCCGCTTGAGTTGGACATTGAGCTCTGGGAGCTCTAGGGGCTTGGGGGTACTTCTTGGAGCTACGAGTGACCATAGGGTGAAGTTCACCTTTCCCTAGTCATGCGTTGTGTGCATGGTGAATGGCTCACCTTCCCCTGTGATACCCCCTTTATTGGTTGATATATGAGCAGGTTCACCTTCTCTTGTTGCCCCAACATACATCTTACTTGTGTAGTCTAGGGGTCATGGGAAGTACCTCTCATTTGGATAATGAGTTGGGAAATGAGGATAGAGACCATAAAAATACCAATGGATGCTTCATGTACTATTTTAATCTCTATGATAGGATGCATGATTTTAAGCATCTTGATCTAGGATCAAGTATGGTTGAGGTTTTTACCTCTATACTAACTTTGGGTCAGTGGAGAGTGGCAAGGTCTTGTGACTCACTCTTGATCAAATTATTATTTATTATTTCTTCATAGTTCAGCAGAGTAGAGAAATGTAGAGATGTTAGAGATGGAACAGGTTGATAGATGGATTGGTAGGTGGATTTATCCCTAGTTGAGAGGCAGTGTTAAAATTGGAAACTAGAGCCAAACTCTACCTTGGACAACCCATATGATGGAGATGATATTTTGATTGGATTTCTCTTTCCGAGAAGTGAAAGATTGATCTAAATATCATAATTTTCTTATGAGAAGAAGTGATATTTTGAATTTAATCTCTCACACATGTGCAAATCATCACGGTCGACCAGAAGTCTAATGTAAGCTCATAAGCCCCAATCAATGTGTCTCCACTCTCAATACATTGTATAAATAAGAGAGACTTCTTTATAATTTTTTACATCATCACTCATCACATATTTCTCTCTCCTCTCCTCATTGGTTTGTACAATAAGGAGCAACTCTTCTCTTTTCACACGTGTGGCTAGGGTGACTGAAATTTTTAGGCTGAAATCAGAAATTTATTTTGGGGAAAATTGCAGAGCATTGACCAAGGGTCAACACCACATATTTGAATTTGGTTTTAAAGTAGGAATCTTGATCTCTTGAGGCCGCATTCTTTGGCACACATACCGAGGCAATTGGATCAGGTTTACATGCATTGACTGCAACACCTTTAACCGTAGCGTTGACTTTTGTGTTGACCAAATTTGACTGTGATTTTTGGATTTGTTTTGGGTTGAGTTTGACTATATTTGAAGCCTCTTTGACTGGGTTTGACTGATCTAATTTGAAGGAGTATTTTTGCTGGTTTGACTAGCGTTGACATTTTGGTTAGGGCATCCTGTTGACTACAGTTTGACTTGACTATTTTGGAAGTGATTGTCCAAGTGTATTTTTTATATTGTACTCTTTCTCTTTCTTGACCTTTTGAAGAATAATAAGAATATTTGATCAAATGGTTTTCCCCACATTATGGTTTTTCCCTGGCATCCGCCAAATATTATGTCCTCTTGTCTTGGCTTATCTTCTGCTTATGGTTTGTGTTCTACCTACATTTACTATCAATGTTAATGTGATTGCTAATGAGGAAATTTATATTAGGCTTATAAGTATTGGGCTTATAAGAAAAATTGAAGTAAATTTCTCTAAAGCATACAACATACCATTGTTATCTAAAATTAACATATACACCTTAACAACATCTCTTAGTCCAAGGTAATATTCTTTTATGAGGATGGGGCCAGGTAAAAGGCCAAGGATAACACCAAAAAACTTAGAAGAAGTAAACTAAAATTAAAATTAAATTAAATTGAAATTAAATGAACACCATATAAAATAGTCCATGGAGGTTTTACAGTTTCATAAAAATCTTCCACAATTACGTCTCCACGAAACAAATTACCCATACACTAAAAAAATAAAAAATCCCGAGAACGTGGGACTTTGTAGACGATTAGGGTTTCAAAAACTTCAAATTTGACAAAATATTTAATATAATGCAGAGCCAGGATTCTAGGGTTTCAATTCTATCATGACATCAATCAGCTATCCATGTTTCAAATGTCTCCTAACCACAAAAAAATAAGTAAAATCTCAGCACCCTCCACACAAATTTAGAAGAATAAAGACAATCCTTAAGGGCACTTTGTTCCATAAACCATTTGAGAATAAAAAACACATACCTTTCTCTTGAGATTGTATCATTATCATTCAAACTTGACCAAGGAGATAAGTTAAATTAGTATTCTGCAAGGTGGTGAATATTATTTGAAGCCCGTTACACGGAGATACTAAGATTGAGAAACTATCTTTGGTGCAGAGAATCAGTAAAGCTAAACCAATTTGTGTGTGAATAATTCTAATTGAAATTAATGAAATTGGGTCGCCTTGCATTGAATTTAACATTGTAGCTGTTAGAGGTCAAGGTTGCCCTGATTGTATAGCGAACATAGCCATTCCAATTATCACGATCATAAATAGTAAAACTCTTGCAACATGCAGAGAGCATTAACCTATTAGGCTCATGACTGTGAGGATCTATTTGTTCTCCCTGAAAGGCACACACATAAGCAACAACATATTTACTGTCAATTAAAGGATCTTAGACACGAGTCTCCTGGCCACATCCCCAATAAGGATCTCTTAAGATATTAACATTAGTAGCCCAAACTGTGAGACCCACCTGAACAGAATTTTACATTGCACGACCTTCAGTGGAAATGGCCTTTTCAATTTTAGTCCATAAGGTTTAGTTAAAAGAAGCTATAGTGAGAATAATCTGCGGAAAACTGATGGCTGCCTTGATGGTTCCATAGAAGTGAACCCCTGTTCCATTGGTCGCAATTTCGTGGATGGACTCAGACCACCATTTGTATCTCGGTACTCCCAATCTTGCTATTTCTTTAGCCGAGGTCAAGATTTGTATTAGTTTCTCCTGCAATGTCTGTCGTTTTATTAAGTCTTCAACATGGGTTTGATTCCCTCCAATATTTCCAATGAATTTTTTTTTAAATTATTTTAAATTTATTTATATTAACATAAGAGTTTTTAATCGGAAAATAGTTTTTTTAACTATTATATTAAGGCTTAAAATGTAATTTACTGCCACCAATATATGTATGTCTTTAAAGTTTTGAATAAGTTTGGATTTTTTAATCTTAAATATAAAATGAATCGGAAGGAAATAAGGTTTTTTTTTTAACATTTAGTTATTAATATGTAATTTAAAAACAATTAAATCATTAACAAAGGTTTATATATATGAAAAAATTAAATAAAATTTATACCTAAACAATTAACAAAGATTTATATACCATTGAAAATTTAACCAAGGTTTATACTAAACAATTAATAAAAGTTCATACACTATTAAAAAGTTAATTAAAGTTCATATCTAAATTAACAAAATAGTATACACCATTAAAAATTAATTAAGGTTCATACCAAAAGTAATAAAGGTTCATATCTCTTTACTAAATAGGTATATAAATATATATTTTAGGTTTATCTATTTAATATTTATCAAATGTAAATATAAAGATTTATTACTAGATTTAAACGAACTCACACATTTAACATAAATTAATGAAGTTTAAAAATTAAACTTTATGGCCAAAGAAATATAAATATGAATATTAATTTGACTATCTAAATATTACCTTTATTAAAATTATAATGAAGACATTAGTGTAAAGTAGATAGATGATACATGCAATTAAATATTAATTGTAGATTAATCCATCTACATTGTTAAACTTTATAGGTAAAAGGGTATTTATAATTTTAACACTGTAGATGGATTCACAGACCCCTTTGTCTCTAAATTTGAGCAATTTTGGTTGTGTTTACGGAGTGTCAGTTCACAATAACATCGAGAGAACCATCAACATAACTCTTTCCATGTCGAGTCATCAAAACAACATTACAATTTATTCTATTTTCCAAATTCGTGCTTACATGGATAACACCACAAACTTCGACGAATTTTTTTAGGATTTCTCATTCATTGAAAATTTGTATCATAATCTTACCATATTATATCTTGAATTTGTGAAATGCTACTTCATTAATGGGATGATACTCATGAGCTAGGGTCCAGAATATCATTTAGTTAACTGACACATATAAGATACCACATGCATTATGTAAATTTTAGATTAACAAAAGAGAATTTCACATGATATTTATAACACCAAACTCATATTGTAGCCCTCATGTAAAATACAAGGGCCACTTGATAATATAATGCTCTATGTGGAAGTCATAACTTAGGTAGTGTTTGTTTTCATAATAAAATTAAATTCGAGTGGGTAAATACCCAACCCTTTTTTTGTTTGAAGAACTTTTCAAACATCACCCCTATTATGTATATACCATGGGGGATTCATTGAGGGAGGAATACCATACCACGTGGGTTTATATTGGGGGATATATATTGAGGAAAAAAATGACATAATATATTAGGGGATATATAGGGGGTAAATTGTTTTAATATTGAAAGGTATACAAAATTGGAGCTCAAATTTAATGAAAAAATATAAAGGGGTATAGTAAATGTTAATGAAAAAATGGATAGCTCCAATATTTAGTGAAATTAGGGGTTATTTAAATTGGGAATGTGTATTGGGATGATAATGGTAGGGGGTTAAATAATGTTATTTTTAGAGGTATTTTCCAATATTTAGTCAAATTAGAGGTACTTTTTAGTATGCCACGAACGCACACGATACATTATAGGTTCATTTAAATGAAGCCTCCATTGTATATAATGGAATTCAACCAACAACTTTTAAGCGAATTTTATTTATTAATTATGTTGCAACAAATTATGAACATGAGATGTAGAAGATTTATAGTTCACTTTTATGTAAAAATAACCCAACATGAAAATTATTTTAGCATCATTTTCTTAGACAAGAAAAAATTACCCGCACAAATATCACTTCATACCCCTCATCAAGAGAGGGTTCCACCTATGACTTAGTTTTAATTGTTATTGTTGAAATTCAAATTTTGTTTCTTTTAGGAGAGAGTCATTATGATTTTCAATGGATTGCGTATTATGTGGATAAGTGTTTCAACAACCAACATTTGACAATGAAGACCTTTCTTACTTGGACTTGGACCCACCTCTAGAGGCTTGATAGGGAGAGATATCACAAGTACCACCTTCAAGGCTAAGGGAATCAAACTAGAATGGAATTGTAGAATTCGAGGCTACTCATTATGCTTATGAGGATGAGAATGATGATTTTAATGACGACCATCAACAATTATAGTTGTAGTCTTGTAGTATCATGTTTATTTTCGATTACAAAGGCCATTTAGATCCTATTTCTTGATGTATTTTGGTTCAAAAATGTTTTGAATTAAGTGTTAATTTGGTTATATGCGCTCTTACTTTCTATATAAATGATAAATTTTGCATATTTTTGTATAAATGGCTTGGATTCATACAACTGAACATGAATATATATGTTTTTCTTTAAATTTTTAATATTTTATGTGTTTGTGGTCGACTAGGTATTTGGTCCAGGTTTTTTACCAGTTCCGATCAATTCCTGGTTCAAAGTGTTTTTCGGTTAGATCACTAGTTCAATTCCAATAACATTTCCATGGAAATTATAGGGTGCTTCTCTAGGTTTGCATCCAGTTCCATATAAAATCTTTCAAACTCATCTACCAACCTCTCCATCCTATCCATCTGAGTATAGGATGGAGAGGTTGGTAGATATAAATTATTTGAAAAATAAAAATTAATTAAAATGGGTTATTCCCTGATCATTGCACAACAACTTTAATGAAAAGTGAGCCCAAAACTTATGCAGGAAAGTTCAAATGAAAGCACCATATTATACACTCACATTATACAAGCACTATTTATAGAGAAATGTAGAAACCAACCTTCTGCACGGGTTAATTGTAATGTAGCTTCAACTCTTTTTCTTACATCTCTTAAGGATTTGTGGTTCTATTACTCAGTGTTGTAGTGGCAGCAAATCACTTTTACAATGAGTTGTCACTACTGTAATAGGGAGTTGCTGCCAGATTTGTTGCCACTATTATGTCAATGAATTATGTGGTGAATTTAGATTGCAGGCCTCTGAAAGACTAAGTCACCTCATTAAACAACAAATTAATGTGAGACCTCTTACCTAATTAAACAACAAATTAACATGATAAATATTGGTTAGTGAGAGAACTCAATGTCAATAAGGGTATAGTTCCAATTCAAATGTATGATCATATAAAAAATTACAAATGCTTAGGGTTAAACCTAAGTATGAAAAATCCAAACACTTTCGGCCCCTAAGTTTATAACCTAATTAAACAACAAATTAATGTGAAATTCTTAATTAAAGAGCAAATTAACGTTAGACATCTTTGTTTGTGAGAGAACTCAATGACAATAAGGGTACAATTCCAATTCAAATATATAATCATTTAGAAAGTTACAAATGCTTAAGTAATAAACCCACCTTTTAGATCAAATCATTTTATTTTTAAATTATCATGAATTAATAGTAAAAAACATGAAATGCCAGCTATTCTTTTAAACTCAATGTCCTGCTCCCAAGCTTGGTTAGCAACTCATAAAATATGAATGTATTAATTGAATACCAAACCTTACAAATTGGAAAATTAAGACATGTAAATATCAAAACAGATTAATTGGAAGATAAACATTTATAGTATGAATTTAAAAATGAATATATAGGTTGTTGATAAAAATATATTTTTTATTAATTTTTTTATAAAATATAATTAATTTTAATAAAAAATTTGAACATTCCATTATTCAATTTTAATAATATCATTAAAATTTAAGAGTATTTTTATATACACTAAAATTAATATTAAAAAAAACGCTTCATTTAAATATAATTAAAAATAATAATAAAATAGAAATAAATAGTAAAACTTATCTCAATATTAACATTTTCTTCTTATATAATTTTCTAAATTAAGTATGTTGTTACTCATCAATACATTGCTTTATACACATTGTCAAGGAGTGCAGGTGTACATTGCTTTACTCATAGAATTTTTTATTTCCAATATTAGTGACTAAAGTGGTTGTTTGGATGGGCCCACTATTGTTCACTGCACACACTCCCTCTTAGCAGAGGCCACTGTAGGAAAGGTGGAGACACCTACGGCAAGGGTGAAGGCAGGAGATTCATTAGTAACCTGGGTAGTTTCAGTTTTGACTTTAAATTCTATGTAGGCAGCTCGGCCACTAACAGACTAAGTGTGGATATTAAAACAAGCAGCCAGGAATGATATAAAAACATTCTTTATCAAGGTGTTACAATTTTAATTTTAATTAGTATATATTCATTTTAATTATGAATTTATTTTTAAGTAAGATGGAGAAAGATTAAATTTTATTATATAGTAATATCTTTTTAGAATGCAAAATTTGAAATAATATTTATATTTTAAGAGATTTAATCTCTTTAAGTACTTGGTAAATCAATGATTAACATAGATTTATAATGGTTTTCTATCTCTCTACCATGTGAAATTTTTTATTGTTTATATTGTATTTTTAAAAAAATTATTATTAATAATATTTTATATTAAAATTGAATGAGTTACACATTTTTCTATTATTACTAAGTAACTAAATTATTTATAGTTTAATTGTTTACTTTCCAACATTAAAATATTTTACTAATGTAAACATACATATATATATATATATATATATATATATATATATATATATATATATATATATATATTAGGTAATATGGACCAAATATACTATGTTTTCATTATAGTGAACAATGTTTTTTCATTTAAAATGTTTTTTAAAAGGATATTTGCCAACTACAAGTTGAGTGGGGACAAAATTACATATTCTTACATTCTTTTATACTTTACTTTATTGTTAAATAAAAAAAACTTAGCTAGTATACTTTATTGTTGAGTAAAAAGAAAGCTCAACTGATACTGCCAAATGCATTAAAATTTTCCAAATTAAAACAACTATAATTTAAATTAAAATTTTTAAATATATAATATTCCAGAATTTTAATGATTAAAAAATTAACCTCTAACCAATTAATCATAATCATGTAACACAAATTATTGATGAAGATATGCATTGTTCAGTATGGAGTGTGATGATAAGAAATATACTACTGATATCTAAAGGTCATCCCCTCATTATTTCGAAACGCAATAATATGCATTGGCAATATACATCATGTTATATTTTCTAATAATACATTGTGATTTGTTAGAAGGAAGTGGAGTGGCACAATTTCCAATACGTTTCAAAGAAAGGGCTCACTACTTTAACTTTTCGTTATGACAACTAAATTATACAGTTTTCTTTGTGATTAAGCATAGCTATTTCGAAAGTTTGAAAAGGATCATAATTCCGGTCAACTTTCTGAGTGAAAAGGATTTCAGAAAACAAAATCATTTATAAAAAAAAATTATTCTAAGTCAAGATAATTAGGTCCAAGGCCACTTCCGACTGAATTAGGTGCCACAGTACTACTTTTACTACTTGTTGGAGAGAGGATTTGAAGAGAAAACATTAATGCGAATAGGTAGGCAGGGTGATGGCAGGATTAGTCTTTACTGACAATAACCAGTGTCAGATCCAAATACGCTGAGTAAGTGAGAGCTGGTAGTCTTTCATAGTCATCCTTAATTTTTGAGAATGTTCTAGTTGAGAATGACGTTGAGTCAGTGGCACCTGGTAGTCTTTTCATAATCATCCTTAATTTTTGAGAATGTTGTAGAATCAAATAAATATGTTCAGAGTGAATCACTGAATTGTACATCTCATTCCAAAATATTCTCGAAAATCGAATTAATTTCTGCTGTCCTTCACTCGATCATTTATCACTAATCGAAGGCCTAAACTCAACACTTTTATGATGAGAGGGCTCTCAGTCGAAGTGGTGAAGGGACAGTCAATCCAACTGCCAAGTCATGACAACACGGATCGTTGTGAAGAATTCTCTCTCTCTCTTGCTCGGAGTTATCAAATCTATCAACTCTGGATTGATTGAGTGGTTAGGAACACATTGTTACCTTTGTTTTCATAAAGTTGGTATCTTATTATAGGTTTCAGGACTCACCATTCAAACAGGAAGAGATTGGAGGTCTCCTAATTATCAAATCTATCTGCTCTGGATTGAGTGGTCAAGAACACATTGTTGCCTTTGTTTTCATAAAGTTGGTATCTTATTATAACCTTCAGGACCCACCATTCATAGGGAGAGAGGGGATTCATAGAGGGAGAAAGAAGAGAGAGCCCTCCATTCATAGAGGGAGAGAAAAGAAGAGGGACCTCCAGAGAGCATAAAGAGTCACGTCATGTTGGACATGGACGGTCCAACGTGACAGGCTTAGTTTAGTTGTAACCTAAGTTGAGGGCCCGAGGGCCCGGGATGTTAAGGTGCCATGACAATATGTATAGGAGACGAGGATGAGTAAACTTTTATAGTACTCACTCTTGGCATCAACATTATTAGGAGCGGGTTATGGATGTGTAAAATTATTAATCAATTAGGACCTGTTATGGATGTGTGAAAGAAATTGTTAATCTGGGTATAAATTTGATGGCGATTTTTTATTTTTTATTTTTTTCAAAGTAATTTTTTTATGAGAGGATTTTTTCAATTTTTTTATGTGTTTTATATTGTTTTTTCATGATATAATAATTTTCAAATTAGAATAGAGTAGTTATTTTTTTAACTAAGTTGAATTGATTATTTTCTTTTCATTGAGGTGATTGAGGTGATTTGAGTTAATTCAGTGAATTTTATGAAAGACAACTGGCTGTAGTGAGAGGCATAATACAATTTAATACCTAACATTCTTTGTTTTGTAGAGGGAGATTGATGAAGCAAGCTTATGCATACACTACTCAATAATAAGTGGTTTCTAGATAAAAAAAAAGAACTTATATAGTTAGATAATTATATATTCATAATAGTTTTTTTGAAGGTTTTTATCGTAGTTTTTTCAGGTCTAATTTCTTTCACAATCGAAGTGTCTTAGGGGTTTTTTAGGGTGCTGAATCCATATATATAGTCAAAAAACCAGTTTAAATAACAGAAATCAAGATTTTAGCTCAATTTTTTTCACCCAGTTCCATCACTTGAAACTCCAAAAAATGACACTAAAAAAAACTCCATTGATTTTAAATTCAAAATAAAAATCTTTCTTTTTTTCTAGATACACTTTTCTCAACAATTTAGTAGTTTCATAATCACCAAAAAAGAACTGCACATAATAAATTTAATCTATATTTATTATAATCAAAATAAATGATTTTTTTTTTTAAACATTAAAATATCCACTGAACACTAATGCATATCCCTTAATATCAAATAGGCTGAGGACCAGCAAATTGCTAAAGAAATAGGCGGCCGTGCAGATTCATAAATGTCAAATTTGAGTACAACCACTCTTTGTATTAAATCACAAGAACATGATACTTCAACACTGATAATGATAATAAAATTTGAACTAGTAGGAAATGTGAATTTAAATCATTTCTAATGTTCATCTGCTAAGTACGGAGTCTATACTATTTTTCATCTTTCTTCTTGATTGGTCTTAAAATTAGGTGTTTAATCCAGCTATTTGAAATCGGTTATTATCGCTACGGGTGTTTAATGCAGCTCTTTCAAATCATACTATATATTTCAGTGAGTAGAGGGTTAATATTTTTGTTTCGTCCATCTTTCTTCTGGAATTGGTGTGTTTGATCGAGCCATTTGAAATCCATTATTATCGGCACAGGTGTTTAATGCTTCTCTTTCAAATCATACTATATTTTAATGAGTAGAGGGTTAATATCTTTGTTATTATTATTTAGATATGTATAACCTAAATTTCGTAAAAATAAAATTAAAAAGAAATATTAATAATAAAAAGAATATTTCAACCATATTTATGTGTATAAATATAATTTTTAAATATTATGCATTAATTTTATATTAATAATTGTAAAATTTATAAGAGTAGGTTAAGAAGTCATAATTTTGCTTGTAAAATAATAAAAATATTGGCAAAATTTTGATAAAAATTGGTAGAAATTTTGGGAAATTTGGGTTGCTATTGTCAATTGAAGAAAATTTTAGTGGCTAATATTAGCAGGTGGGCGTGGCTACACAACTCTTTCGGCAATGTTTAAATTGTTTACTATGATCTTTATGCACTTATTATGTAATGTTTAAGATATTTACTATGATTTGGTATTATACCACTAAACTTCCATAAAAACACATAAGCAAAAAAATTATAAAAACATTTTTATAAAAACAAAAAAAAAATTATTTATATATTTTCAGAAACGTAGACTAAAAATGACTACTGTGCAAAACTACACCACAGAAACCTCCAATCTAGCAAATAAAAACTAATTTTTCAATTTATATTATATTATATTTAAATCAAGTGTCATAAAAAAAATCAATTATATTTTTTTATCTTTATTTATTTAAACTTTGTTATGATAAATATTTATGATATATGAAATAATATCTATATATTTATATTTATAGCTATTAATAACAAGTCTAGATCTATCTTAATTTTGTATGTATCATAAATTACTATTCATAAAAATAAAATAAAATAACTAATAATTAAAAAACTCTAGATTCATCTTAACTTCCAATCTACTAAGCCTCTAGATATAAATAAATTCATTATGATAAAATTCATAGAAATGAACAAGTTTAAGAAGTGGAATGAAATGAACAAATTTAGGAAGTGGAATGAAATAAACACATTTAAGATGTATATCTATTAATTATAGGAAAACCATTCAAAATAAATGGAAAACCAATTATAGAAAAAACATTCAAAATAAATAAAATTAATAAGGAAAACATTTTAATATAAGAAAAATGAGATTGAAAAAATGATTTTAAAATTAATTATATAAATGCTAAATCATTTATAATTTTAGAAAAATGTTTAAAAGAAAAATGATACATAAACACATTTTAAAATTAACTTCAAAAAATGTGAAATGATTTAATTATAATAAAGAAATAATTTGAAATAAAGTTAACATGAAAAATATTTTAAAATAAGAAAAGTATTCAGTAAAAAAAATATAATATGTTAAAAGTAATAAGTTTTTAAAAAATTAATAAGAAAAATGATATGGAAAAATAGTTCAAATAAATTAAAGGAAAAATGACATTGGAAAAATTATTATGAGGAAGAAATAAAATTAAAACGAAAGTAACATTAAAAACTATTTAATAAGGTCAAGTCCCACTAGCATAATTTGTTGAGGATGGGAGGATCGAACCTCACAAAGGCTGTTGTGCCCATGCTAGGGGGAGGAGACAAGTTAAAACCTGTTAGCTTAGCTTAGATTTATGTGGGTAGCGGTTTCTCAAGCCACAGGTCAAGCCTGATGCACTGTAATGAACTTACACCACTTGACAAAAAAAATTATTATTTAATAAATAAATAGAAACAAGCTTAATAAGAAAAATGGTATGGAAAAACACTTCAAATAAATTTGAATGAAAAATCACATTTAAAAATTCATTATAAAGAAGAAATAAACTTAAAAGAAAAATAGCATTGAAAAATAATGAATAAAGAAATAGAAGCAAGCTTTCAAATTTTTCATATAGAAATTAAGTTTAGATGCCAAAAAAACTATTTAATAAATAGAAATACATTTATATTTTTTCTAAAAAAATTAGGTTTAATTGAAAAAATTAATATAATCAATTAAATCAATCTCACAATTCTATGAAAATGTTTGGGTGTGAGGTCTAGTTATGGTTTTAGCTTCAATGTTTCTCCGTCGGTCGCAACGAATTTTTTTTCTTTTGACATCTTTTGGTTAATCATTTAGGGTCTGTAGGGATCTGGTCTTGTTGTGTCATCACATGAGCATTGTGGGAGGGAAGGAAGACACCCTCTCCCTAGTAAATTCACAGGGAAGTCAAACAGGGAACAATTAAAGTCTCGTTCTAGGGGCTCAATGGCAGGCTCGTATGTAGAGTCATTGCCTTCCCAAAGCCATTGGCAATCTGAAGTTTGTTACACCAAACAATTGCTTGGGGGATTATCGTAGCTACATGAAGGACCATACCCTGATTTGTAAGTTCATGGGAATTTGGCCAAAAGAACAAGAAATAATCTAATTTATTCAAGTGAAATGACAACCACAAGGAGTAACAGAATTGTGACCTAGGGAAAAAGGATTATTCATAGTAATTTTTGAAGCCCTGAAGGATCAAAAGAGTGTTTTAGAAAATAGGCCTTACTTCATGAACAATTTTGGTTTATTTATGTGGTTTTGGGAGGAGTGTTACGACCAAGAAAAGGAGTTCCTGGCGGCCCCAATCTAGGTTTGAGTATTTTCGCTCTGGGATGACTTTTAGGAAATCGATATCATGGAAGGGATTGGTAATGCTATAGGGAAATTTGTCAAGGTTTTAGAGGTAAACAAGCGGTGCAAGAATGCTTCCTATGCCATAATTTGCATTTAAATAAATATTGCGAAGCCCATCCCTTCTGTGATCGATATAGAGTACCATGATGTTGTTTGGACCCGTCCTTTAGACTACGAGCACATCCCCTTCAAATTTAATTTTTTCCACAAAATTGGTCACATGATTAATGATATCTCTCTTACAATAGTAGAGAAACAAGAGTGAAGGGACCGGGAAATTAACAAGGGTTCCTAGGAGGTGTTGTGCCACCGCAGGAACCAAGGAAGACCAGGCCAAGGAACTAACATAAGCGAGATATTAGGAGCAACCAATAAGTAAAAATAAAATCCAGGGACATCCACTTAGGAAATCCTCAAAGGAATTTATTCATAAACATAGGATATCTGACCCTAAAGCAGTTGTTGAAGAGAATCCCTTAACCATCCTTTCACAGGTAGAACCCCTAGACAATACTCCAATGCTTAAATAGGTCACTCCTCCAGAAAAACTAATGGAAGTGGAGATACTAGCACTGAAGTATATATCACTAGAGGAACCAAGTAGAGACTCACTCCTGAAGGAACTACTGGCAAAAACGACCTCAATTCTGGAGGTGAAGGACCAACAAGAGAATCTGGAAGCCAATAATGTTGGAATTTATAAGGACATGGACAACGGTAGAAGTGAAATTGATCCCAGCTAAACAACTCCACCATTTTTGACATTTATACGGGCAATGGAATCAATCTAATCTTCCCCTAATGGGAGCTCCTCAGGGGAGAGACGTAAAGTGGAATCACAACCGCAGAAATCTAAAGAGTAGGCTACGAACAATCACAGTTGCAAGGGGCATAAAACATCACATAAATCCCTCCAGGCCACAAGTGATTTTTTGTTAAACTATGGGAAAATTAATAAGATAACGAAGTATTTTCTCCCTGCTACGTAAGATAATTCATGAATATGGTTTCATGGAATATCCAGGGCATGAATAGTTCAGATAAGCAACATTATTTAAAATAAAATATCATGAAAGAGAAATTGGATATAGTATTTCTTTAGGAAACCAAGCTTCAGATTTCGGCATTGGGAGATATTCTAGTTCGGTGTTGGATAATATGTGAAGCTATGGCCATAGATTCAAAAGGTAGTGCGAGAGGGTTGGTAGTGATCTCGGACTCTAGAGAAATTCTCTTGAATCACTAGATCTCTACCCCAAGTATACTGATAGACCACTTTCACTACCTCAGTTCGGGGGAAATGTTTAGGTCTTTGTGGCTTATGGGGCCACCCTGTTGGGTAGAAAGGAGGGATTTCTCAAAGAACTCTGATCCTTGCACCAAATTTTCCAAGGCTACGGTGGATTACCAAGGGGGGACTTTAATTTGAGGAAAATTTTGGAACAAAAAAATGAAGGATATAGAGGTTGGATGCAACACCATCTAGATTCCAAGACCTAATACAAGATCTCCACTTGGTGAATGTGGATCTAGATATAGAGTCTTTACCTAGAACATCCTGTGAGGAGGTACCCATTATATCACGAGCATGTTGGATATGTTTCTTGTGACTAAAGACATCATGAGTAGGGAAGCTTACCTAGAAGTAAAAATCCTCCCATGCCTCACATCAAAACACTAGCCCATTAGGCTCAAACTCAACCTCAAATGATATCCTAAGAACCAACCTTTTAGGTTTGAATGGTTTCCGCTCCAACGTCATGACTTACTCCCCAAATTCAAGAATTAATGGAATGAAATTCAACTACAAGGGAGAAACTGGATGCACATGCTATAACTCAAAGTAATTGAATTTAAATTTCACATCAAACAATGGAGCTCGGAGGAATTTGGGACATTTTTAAAGAAAAATAATGTTTAGAGCAAATAATGGATGAGGTACAAGCTACTATGATTGGAAATGGGAGGAAAAGTAATATGGTGGAGGAGGAAGGTCATGTACTGATAGATATTGAAGTTAGAAGGAAGAAGGAAGAGACTTACTGAAGACAGAAATCCATAGTCTAATGGTTATGCGAGGGTGAAAGGAATGCTCACTTATTCAAAAGGCCCTAGTCCATACAAGGTTTGTGTAATGTGTTTCCATCAATTCCACTTCCTTCAGGTCAACTAGGAGGTTTAATCTCATTATAGTGGCCTCTCATCGCATGTTTACCTTGGTTGGCTGATTACTTGGGTAGATGTGTGAGGAGGATGTTCAACTCATTGCACGTGATATCTATAACATTATCGTGAATTTTCTTTACTAAAGTTGAAAAATTATTGATGAGTTTTCATTCATTGAGTAGTTTTATCTCGTGCCATAGGAAAATTACCAATATGGTCGACGCTTGGGTTATAGGGTTATGCGAGTTAATGGTCCAGGTACCCAAATAGTTTTTTTGGAGCCTGTAGCTACCAATTTTCATTGTTTCCTTCTGTCTCATATTCTAAGGGTTTTCTCATTTTATTTCACAATTTTTGATTGGGTTGACAGATTTGTCGATTTACCTTCAACTAATTACTATACCTTTAATGGTTGAGTTCTCTTTAACTATACAAAGACATGTTTGTTTAGCTTATGCTCAGTGCCCTTATCGTTTTCTTTTATTTTGCAAGTATTCCCCTACTCTTCCTCATGGTAATGTCGTTCCTTGTTTGGGTTCATTGCCAAAAAAATAATTAACCAAGTGCCCTTTATTTTTTTCTAGGTTCACTTGAAACCCTCAAGGTCTAGCCTAGAGGCCTTGCGGTCTTTTAAATCAGTTAATTTTGTATTTTTCTAGGGTTCATTTCCCGTACTCATGAGTTTTTAGAAGTAGTAGTTATGTTTGAGAATTTGAGAACCCTAGTGTCGGTCGACTTTCTATATGTTGTAGTTTCTAATCCTTGTGATGAACTCCTCCTTATTCAAGTGACGTCGAGTTCATCTGGTCGTGTTGTTTTTATTTGAACAACATTTTAGTTTTTTCGAAAGGTTGTGTTGTCTTTATGTATGTACTATAAATATGCTTCCTCTTGCCTGGAGGAGAACCGAGTTCATATTTCACTTGGTGACCAAAAACTTATGTTCCAGATTTATTTTTCCTTATTGTCAATTTTGATAAGCATGGTTTCAAAATTACTAAGAAAAATTATACTCTTAGTACTTTCCTTTCATATATCATTGTGTATTCAATGTTAATATAAATGTTTATAGTGTGATTTTTTTTTTTTATAGTTATTGTTGGCATAATTTGTAATTTGCTACATTTTTCTTCTGCAACTTTCTTATATTTCTAGGCATGTTAATAAGATCTTATATATCAATTGTTTTAGGTGGCTACCATTTTGTGGATGAATGTTTGTAATTATTTTTTAGTAATACCCACCAGGGTTTCTATAATGAATTGGTTGAACTCATTCTTCCGAGACAATGTGTCGAGAAAGAAAGTTGTTTCCCACTTTCTCTTCCTCATATTTCTAGATTCCTATATTATTTTTCTCTAAGGTATCAGACTGTCTATTCATTAGCTTACCATCCATTAGTCAGACTAACCTAAACAAATAGTAAGTCCTCTCTGGTTAACAAGTTTTTGGTCATTCTTTCATAACCTACAGGGCTATTTCTCTGTATACTGAAGCTTGATCAAGTATACCAGTAAGATTTGTTATTTCATTCACAATATTGATGCAGACTTAGCACATTCATTGTTTCATATTCTATGCATGTTAACGTTCCTTATTCATAATTAACATTGTATAAAATGACAAGAAAACAGATTCAGTATTCAACTCAACATTCACACGACATTATTTTCAACAACAAAAATAAAGTTCTTATATGAGCTTAATGGATAATCCAAGAACTCACTCAGAAGAGTACCCCCCAGCCTTCCAATGAGATAGACAATCACGTTATGATATCCCCCCAATATTCCCCAACTACCAAAGAATTTTAGTGACAATGAACATCCAGGTCACCTTGCAACCCTCAAGACCCTTCCGAGATCGAGTTTGAAATTTTTTATTGTGAAATCTTTCACTAGGTCCAACCCAACTCAAGAATTTTCTTCAAGTGCAACATACTACTGCACTCATCTTCGTCTAGTCTCCTCTCCACCTTTTCCTCTCTCGAGTGAAAATAGTAAGCAGGAAACCTCCCTCTTCCCATTGAGACCCATTTATCTCCAATCAAGAGAGAACCAAGAATCATAACTACCCTAACTGATTGTTTCCTCTTCCCACTGAGACTCATTTATGTCCAAGGAAGAGAGAAGCACCTTCTTCCCACTGAGACCCATTTATTTCTAAGGAAGAGAGAACGAAGAATGATAACTGCCCTAAGTGACTGTTTCTTCTTCCTAATGAGTTTCATTTATCTCAAAGGAAGAGAGAACCAAGAATCATAACCACCCTAAGTGACTTGTAGTTAGACAAACTCGTTCAAAGTCCTTCCTCAAAATTCCTAGCCTCATCCATGTGTTAACAAAATATGCATCTAAATATATTCATAATAATATTTTAAGATTTGTTTAAGTTTTGATCGACTTTCCTCTAAGCCTGTATATTAGAATCCCAATAACTAAATAATTATCCCAAGGTAAAGTAAAGAGAAATAGTAAACTTGTAATAACGAGGTGTTACATTTACATTATTTTCTCTAATAATATAATGTAATACTTTATGTTATTGTTCTTTTTTATTAGTAAATTATATGGTTCAAAGAAACCATCTAACATATTTTTGGAAACAATTTATTATCCATATAATTATTACTATTTTGGAATTTTTTTCCAAAAATTTGTATATACATATGAATTTGATAGATTTTTTAACAACAAAAAGGTGTTATCTTGAAATAAGGATAAGTTTTAAAATATTAACAAACTAAAAAAAAAAAACAAAAAAGGAAAGGACAAAAGAATGCACTTGTCAAACAAGGACAGGACAAAGGGAAAAAGCTAAATTCTTAAAATATTTTAGAATAATAATGAATTTTTATTACGAAAATTTACTCCCAAAAATTATCACAAGAATTTTTGATACAAATATATTTTTGCGGTGGCTATTTAAAGGTTTATTTAATTTTATTCCATTAGTGTAGTTCTAAATATGCACAAGAATTTTTGTGGTGTGGCTACTCAAGTTTTATTTAATTTTCTTCCATTATTGTAGTTCTAAATATGTGGGGTGACTTGATTTTTTTTTAAATTTCTACTATTATATATCAAAATAAAATATCATGCTTGAAAACTATTTAAGGTTTATTTTAGTATATTATTTAAATATTTTAAATTGAGATGATAATTTCAAAATTTTAAATAAAATAAATAAATATTTTTAATGTTATTATCTAGATTTACATTCATTTATAATTTTATATTTATTAATTATTTACACTTTTAAAAAAGATTTATGATTATTTACTCTATTAAAAATATTTCCAACAAAATAAGTAATTTTAAAATTTAATCTCTTTCCAATTTTATTATTATAATCATATTCATTAACACTATCTTAATGAAAATAGTATTAATTTCTAGTATTATATATCAAAATAATATATTATGTTTAATAACTATTTAAGGTTTATTTAGTATATTATTTAAATATTTTAAATTGATATGTTAATTTCAAAATTTTAAATAAAATAAATATATATATTTTAGTGTTATTAACTAGATTTACATTCATTTTACAATTTTATATTTATTAATTATTTGTACTTTCATATAAACATTTATTATTATTTATTTTATTAAAAATATTTTCAACAAAATAAGTAATTTCAATTTTATTATTGCAATCATATTCATTAATACTAAATTAAACATATCAAAACCACGTTATCACCAATTGTTAAATTATACAATTTCATCTAAAAATATATTATCCTTATTAAGTATCATATTTTGAAGGGCTTGCCAACTTAAATTCAATAAAACAGACCCAAAACAAGTTATTTCCACACCAATTCATGGATGTCAAGCTTTAGCAAGTCCGATAGAAATACCTTCATCTAAAAATTTCTCTTATGAAAGGATCTTTAGAAATTTTAAGTTCAGTTGATTCTAGAAATTACACCTATAATTTGGCATTGGGTAAAACAAATCAGAAAATATTATTATGCAAAATACACTACAAATAAAAATTCAAATTTGGTAATATTTACAAAGCCAAATGCTGATATTATGCAAAATATATTACAAATAAAAATTCAAATAAAGTAACATTTACAAAGCTAAATGCTAATATTTTGTTGACAGATCTGTACATTCTTGACAAAGTGTTGTTGGGAGGAGAAGAATGCAAATTTGTATTAAACCGTCATAAGCTATATAAATCATGCAACTAAGCATGGAAATGGATTTCATGAAAATTAGCACCTGTAAAACTAGGTTCTTGACAAAGTGAAGTATTAATAGTGGATTTGATGAAAAATGAGGACTACGAAGCGCTTCATTAAAAGTTTAGTATAGAGATTTGTGCATCTCTCTCATCCTAAATAGCACAGAGCCGCAAGGCTGCAAATCCATAAAGAAAAAACAGAAATCATAACCCTATACACCTACAGAATAGTGAAAATTTACAATTGAATTGATACCATCCTTCTCGAAATTATCTCTGATCTCTGTTGTTTTTTATAGGGTCAAATGTTTCAGCGTACTGGAGAGGAGGAGCTTGCATGGGATACCCTGATAGCTAAATCAATTTTTTTTATTGCAAATGCAAATGATTTGTGATCGTTATTTAAGAAAATAAATGATGAGATGAGAAACAGAGGACAAGAGAGCTAAACTTAGTGGCGAAATTCCTTGGGGGTAGGCTGCAGCTAGTGATGAAAACTTGTCATCATTCCTGACTGCTCAGATTCACTTGAAACTCACAAATGTTAAGGGAGGATGAGCAATAATAACGAAGCGAATGTTTCAACAAGTCGGAGTCGAGAAGCTCAAGGAAGGGTTAGCCATCGTTAACGGGACCTCTGTCGGAGCTACCCTGGCTTCCATCCTTCTTCGACACCAACGTTATCTGCGTTCTTGCAAAAGTTCTGTTGCGAAGTGATGTTGAGGAAGCCGGAGTTCCTGAACCCATTAACGCGTAGGTTGAAGCACCATCTAGCACAAATGGAAGCCGTGACCATAATGGAATATGTTCGTGATGAATTCCCTGCAGAAGCGATGAACTCCATGCAGAAGCCGAAGCAGGATTCAAATGATACAAATATTTTGAAATTAGCTCTGGAGGGAATGGGAGGAGCGAATGGGACTGTTTTGAAACCAAAATAGTCCATCCCATCACACTAATCACGTAGGATGTGTCACATCTCAGCTGACATACGTCACCCATCTACCATCGCTGCCTTCGAGGTCTGACAACAGTGTGGTCATGCTGTGATCCAGAGGCACTCCGCTACTTGAAAAGGACTTTGAATTCTCCATTGATGGGCAACTAGGTTTTCAGACGGACAGGTTAAAATGTGGCGTTGCTAGACTATTCCTATATTGAATATCTTGTTGTGTCTATGGTTAATAATTTGAATATCGATTATGAATTGTGTGTTTTTTTATTCACTATGAAATATTAAAAATATGGTTCTTTTCAAGAAAAATAAATAAATAATTACAAAACTAAATTTATATGATTTTTTAAAATCAAAATTATGTAGTGATATGTCATTGTTTTTTTTTTGTGGTGATGAAATTTGTGTATCTAGATTTAGTTTGTTTAACTTGGAAATATAGATAAATTAGGATCGTTCATGTATGTCAAGTCTCAACAATTTTATTTGAGCTAATTTTTAGTAATTTTGTCTATTTCAAAATTCATAATTAAATCTCTCTAGGTCTCTATCTCTGTAACATTCCTAAAACCACATAACTAGACGTAAAATTAATAAATAAATGTTATTAAACTTTTTATCAAGAACCGATTAGAATTTTTAACAACTTCTTGATAACAAATTATATTCTTGATATGAAAGGAAAATAATGGTTGTTAACCAGGGGGGCCAATTTTACAAACTCGATAAACTTTGAACATTCCAGAACCGGTTCAGCTATGCCGTTTACATTTGGAAGGTTAAGTTACACCCTGTAAATAGTGCAACTCTGGATCTACAAGCTTTCCCTATCCAAGTTATTTTCTTGAAAGTAAATATAGATTAAAGAGGGTAATTCCTGAATATATTTCATGGGTTGGGAGATAAGTTAGTGAGTTTTCTTGGAGAAAAGTCATGAAGCACCCATAATAGTTTTCACATAATTGTTTCTTTGGGAATTGAATCTTGTGTGAAAAGAATAATTTCTACTTGGGAAAACATTATGTTGTTTTATATATGTTATTCTTCTTGGAAAGGATAACTTCTTGAAAGAGTGCATGTCGACTTCTTGATTTGGGTGTAGCTAACCTTCTTATTGTTTCATAGCTTTATGCATAAAGGAAGGTCATCTATGATAATTTCTTGAAAGGGAAGCATAACAGGCTTTCAAGTATAAAGACAACAAAACTAGGTTATGATAACCTCCTCATGCAAATGAAGTATTCTTTTGTTTACATGAAAGGAATAGTTAATGATGGTAGAGTTCCAAGAAGGGAATAATATGTTGCCTACATTAAAGAAGAATTATTATGATAAGCTCTTGCATGCACCAAGAATAGCCATTGT
Organism: Pinus albicaulis; assembly: GCA_034641835.2. Classification (NCBI taxonomy): domain Eukaryota; kingdom Viridiplantae; phylum Streptophyta; class Pinopsida; order Pinales; family Pinaceae; genus Pinus; species Pinus albicaulis. The sequence goes on from JAXQQM020084970.1 coordinate 60,290, forward strand.
GTTATAGAGGTATGTTCTTAGCATTGATAAAAGAAATACTCAGCTATCTTAATCTTTAGGAAAAATATGTGAGTACATTTATGCTAACAAAAATATTATGTTAGTTTATGTTATTTTTCTTTTGAAATAAGATCATGTATATCCATGTAATATTTGTATTAGATTTCATTAGAAAGAATATACATTTGTATGTGGGAAATGATAACATGTTTTTTTATCCTACATTGGAAAATATTCTTTGGAAAAGAAGATGAATTACATGTACAAAAACTAAAGTAATTTTTTGGTTCCTTGAAATATATATATGAGTAATGTTGGTATGACATTTGGAGAATACGACATGTATTCTTATGCTTTATTCCATTTCTTTTATGGAAAATAAACCTTGTCTTTGCATGCCTATTATGTTATATTTCCTTGAAAAGGAAACATGTGTTTGCATGCTCTATTGTGTTAAGTATTCTTTTGGGAAATTATTTTAGAAACTTTATGCATTGTATGCATAGGAACAACATTCATCATGTTAGCTTTAGCACCAAAAGCAATAGCTGAAAGGCTCATTATTTTGCTAAAGTTTAAGTAACAAAAATGCACCTTGTGTCATTTTCCATTGAAGGAATTCCTGGAAAGGGGTAGTGAATTGTCTTGTATGAATGTGAGCATGTGTGAGAAGTATCATAATAATGTGGGATTATTTGACATGAATTGATAATTACCTGCTCACACTAAGGTAGATATGTTAGAAGAAAGCATGGTGTGATATTGTATTCAAAACTCATGTATGCACATGAATAAGTGTTAAAGGATCACTTAAATATTGATTCTTTATTGATTAAGACTTTATCTAATAATGATATAAAAGCTTGTTGATGACATCAATGACAGGAAATGATGGTGACTTATGAGAAGGAAATAATATTCTTAACATGGTGGTAGGTAAATTATTGTGGTTCATGCAAATGAGTGTGAGCTGCAGGATGATCCAATGTACGATGGCCCATTGTAGGTATATCCATGCCACCAATATATGAAAATATGAAGATTAGTGGGTAAATGCTATCATATTTATTGTAATGGCTTTAAGCTATATATTTGTATATTTCTTTGTAATATGTATAACTATGATTAAGGGATGGTCTCCCTTATAAGCCATTGAGTGAGGGTTGAACACCCGCACAAGCGTTTAATAATAAAATTAAACATTTTCTGGTTTTCACCCTATGGGGTTTCTAGGGTATATTGGTGTTCAATGATGTGATTGATTATTGTGTCAAATTGATGATGTTGATATTTCTTGTTGTGATGTTCATAATATCAAGTAAGTGTTGACTACATGAATAATGAAATGAATGCAAGGTTACCTCATACAGTTTTATGTTAATGTACAAAAATAGAAGTTGTTAATGGTTAAGCAACTTACTATTCTTATACTAAGGTTACACTATGAACTAGTGAACATTCTTTCTAATGATAAGGAATATTTAATAGTGATTTGGATAGTTAACATGGGTAACTTCTATAAAAAAATTTAACTCCTTGCATTTCCATGTGAAGTTATCGGTGTATGGTACAAGTGGTATCAGAGCTAAAAGTTGTAGCACTGGTGCCTTTGGGATTTTTTAAGCAAAAATAAATTGAGGTATGCTACTAATGGACATTAGTTAAGGTATGATTCTAGAAATATACATATTGATTGATATATGATTCTAGAAATCTACATATTCAATGATATATGCAGTAGTCTTCTCTTGACATGAGATATGTGATTCATGTCTATAACTACATTGAAGACTAAAAAGGAATAAATTTTGTTGCAAAACAGTTTTCATAACATTGGAATCATGTTGAGGATAAAGGACAATAAAACCTTTTTTCTACTTATGAACAACCTGAGTCCTCACTATTGAAAGTGAGAGTTGAATATTAACATTTGGGTATATGACATATTACTCATGCATTTAGTGAACATAACTAAAGTTACCATGCACTACTTGAAAAAGATGAATGTGTATAGTGATGGTGTGTGAAACTAATGCATGAATGAAAAATATGAGGAATGTCCTTGAATATGCTGATAGAATTTTTTAAAAATGAAATTGAATGAACCCTTTCAAATGTTAAAAATACAAAATGGGTCAAGTAGTGAGACTTGAATATAATGACTAGTGTTGAATGACTAGTTTTTGAACGAGTCGTCTCATGGATGCATTAAGATTATTAGTGGCATTTATTAGTTAGTGTTGTATGACTAACTAAAATAACCTATATGCATGAATGGGTTTTTATTAAAGATTATTGCAAGTTGTGAACAAGTAGTTACTTCATGTGTCAGACTGTTGGTAACAGTACACTAGTGGAATTGGAAAATGTTGGACTGTCACCCATGGGACTGTTACCCTAACCATTATTGATATATACACATTAATGGATATTTGTATATAATCGTATGCATGACAACATTTATGCATGAAACTAAAATTAATTTGAAGTGAATATTTTTTGTTTTTTTTTAACAATGGATATTTATGATTAGTGTCGTTAATGAGATTAAGCATGGTTAGCTTAATGGCAACAAGCAAAACCTATGAAAGTAAAATAGTTCCATGGAAAAATTGTAATGGTAATTGATAAAGTATCATGTTATAATGTGCATAATTGCATTATTTGCGAAATAATAATGTATAACACATGTATGTTATTCATGTTCCTTGTTAATCTAGATATCATTGGACCCTTGTGGAGGGCCAAGTATGATGTATGATGTACATAAAGTTTATTTTTCTTTATGTATAATGTGCATATAGTTCATTATGTAATTTACAATCGGAAACAGTGCAAAAAGATAAATTTAACATGCCAGACAATTGTGAACAATTGTGAAAGGCTGGAAGGCTTTGGATTGATGGTGGTTGCTTTCGAGGATGGGTTGATGGTGCTTACCTACCTGAATTTCCTCTCCCTAGAAATATATGATCTCATTAAGGGAAAAGAGTTGGCCAAGATGGTGAAGAGGGGAAAACTTGAGGCAACTATATTGATTTTGGAGCTTGTTGGAGGAGGTCCAAAATTATTCATAGACAGGACACTGTCAAAGGAATAGGCATGATGTTTCCAAGATGAATCCTATAATGGACCTTGAGTGGTCATTGGAATTCTCGAGCTGGTTCGCCAGTGGAATTCAAATAACTATCTAGATGTGAAAATTACTCGATTTGGTTGTGGAAACCAACTCCCATGGGTTGGGAGGAGAATGTTGTTTACCATTGTGGTTCTCATAGTGGAACAAATTAAGTAATAATTTATGTGTTATATTAAAATTAATTTTTATATGATTGTATAAATATCTTATGTATATATTAAGAGGAAAGGAGCTTAGCGCTCGGAAAATGAATTACTAAATGAATAAGTTCATCTATTTTATTACTAATTTGTTTGAATGTCTTAGCAGAGGCCAAGATATTCCCATGGTGCATTGATTAACCATTGGTATGATTAGAGAGCTAGGTGCTCTTTGAGTACTTTTTTAAGTATTGTGTGGATGTCTTTAGTAGGAGCTAAGACTGTGTGGACGTGATGCATTGATTAGAGGGTTGTTGCTCTTTGAGTAGTTGTGGAAGTACTCTGATTAAAACATCTCTTGATATTGCATGAACGTTTGATAGTTGCAAGTATTTCATTTCATTAAAACTATGTGACTAATGTGATTGAATTTGTTAAGTCATACATTACTGACTACTTTCCATGGAGTGTTGATGGGTTTTTCAACCATTCTCAGAGAGCTTGTGTAAAATTCATCATTACTTCCGATAGTAATTGGTAAGTAATGGTAATTTGGTATAGATAATTTTCTATATCTTTATGAATTTGAATAATGGATAAGTGGTTAAAAATGGAAAAAAAATAATTTTCGAGCTATACATGCTTATGACTATGGATAAAAACAAAAAAATTTCAATTAATGGCATTTAAGTAAAAGAAATTGTTTCATTGTAAAGGGGAAGGATCCCCTTTGGGTTGTTTATATTATTATATTATGAGTATAAGTTTAAATTTCAGTGAGAGAAGCACACCGAGGAAGGTGTTCTCTTAAGGGGGGAGTATGTAACATCCCTAAAACCATGTACCTAGACATAAATTAATAAAGAAATATTATTAAACCTTTTATCAAGAACTCGTTGGAAGTTTTAACAAATTCTTGATTACGAATTTACGTTATTGATATCAAAGGAAAATAATGGTTGTAAATTGGGCAGCCCAATGTTACGAACTCGATAACCTCTAAACATTCCAGAACCAGTTCAACTATGGAGTTTACGTTTGGTAGGTTAAGTTACACCTTGGAAATAGTACGGCTCCGGATCTACAATTGATAGTTTTATGGTTTCAATTGATAGGTTTAGGGTTTCAATTGACGATTCAAATGAAACATGGTGGCTATGGAAATAACTACCTCCTCTTCCCTGCTGGCCCTTTGCCTCATTTGGAATTTCTCAACCTGCGAGGGAAAGCTCTCCAACCAGGGTATCTCTTCTTGTTCTACTTATGTCTTCGGCTCTTCCGTCACTACCTGGAAAATGAAGTATTATTCTCGGGGAGTGATGCTGATAGGATTAGGTTGTTTTGTTTTTCTTGAGGAAAGGCAGGTGTGAACGATAGAAAAAAGCGAAGCTTCATGGTCCTAATGCTAACCTCACGACATCATAGGTTTGAGTCATATCCATAACACTTTGCGGCACCTGCTCTAAAAATACCAAGCAACGTCTTCTCATGGTTTATACTTTGGCAGACCTGAGTTTACAACTATGAACATGGTTTCTTACAGACATCTTTTGTCGACGGTAAAGTCAAATATTAAAAAGATAAGTAACTCTGTTTTATGGATTTTAATAGCTGCAATAATGTTAATTCTAAACTTGAAATGCCCGTTCGTGAAGGAAGGCAACTCATCTCTAATCCAGTTTGAACAATGAGTTTCAAGAGATAAGTCCTATCATCTTTCTTTTTTTGAAACAATAGTTTGCATACAAACATTATTATGGGGTTGAAAAAGATGCATATTAATTCATTGTATAGCCTAAGCAAAGTAAAACATAAGTAAGTTAGCTTGTCTATATATATATATATATATATATATATATATATATATATATATGAATCTTATGTAAAAATATAGGATGCTTGTTTTATTTTGAAAGGGATTTCGTACATGTGTATGAAATGATAACGAAATCCAAGTTATTTTCTTGAAAGTAAACATAGATTAAAGAGGGTAATTATTGAATATATTTCATGGGTTGGGAGATAAGTTAATAAGTTTTCTTGGAAGAAAAGTCATGAAGAACCCATAATAGTTTTCACATAATTGTTTCTTTGGGAAAGATCATGTTGGACCTTGTGTGAAAAGAATAATTTCTACTTGACAAAATATTATGTTGTTTTATATACGTTGTTCTTCTTGGAAAGGATAACTTCTTGAAAGAGTGCATGTCGACTTCTTGATTTGGGTGTAGCTAACCTTCGTATTGTTTCCTACTTTTATGCATAAAGGAAGGTTATCTATGATAATTTCTTGAAAGGGAAGCATAAGAAGCTTTCGAGTATAAAGACAACAAAAATAGGCTATGATAACCTCTTTATGCAAATGAAGTATGCATTTGTTTACATGAAAGGAATAGTTAATGATGGTAGATTTCTAAGAATGGAATAATGTGTTTCCTACGTTAAAGAAGGGTTATTATGATAAGCTCTTGCATGCACCATGAATAGCCATTGTGTTATAGAGGTATGTTATTAGCATTGTTAAAATAAATACTGAGCTATCTTAATCTTTAGGAAAAATATGTGAGTACCTTTCTGCTAATGAAACTATTACGTTAGTTTATGTTAGTTTTATTTTTGAATAAAATCATGTATATCCATGCAATATTTGTATTAGATTTCATTGGAAATAATGTACATTATTATGTGGGAAATGATAACATGTTTTTTTATCCTACATTGGAAAAGATTCTTTGGTAAAGAAGATGAATTACATGTACAAAAACTAAAGTAATGTTTTGGTTCATTGAAACATATATATGGGTAATGTTGGTATGACATTTGGAGAATAATACATGTATTCTTATGCTTTATTCCATTAGTTTTATGGAAAATAATCCATGTTTTTGCATTCCTATTATGTTATATTTCCTCGGAAAGGAAACATGTGTTTGCATGCTCTATTTTGTTAAGTATTATTTTGGGAAATTATTTTAGAAGCTTTATGCATTGTATGCATAGGAACAACATTTCATCATGTTAGCTTTAGCACCAAAATAAATAGTTGAAGGGCTAGTTCTTTTGATAAAGTTTAAGTAACATGAATGCACCTTGTGTCATTTTCCATTGAAGGAATTCCTGGACAGTGGTGGTGAATTGTCTTGTACGAATGTGAGCATGTGTGAGAAGTGTCATAATAATGTGGGATTATTTGACATGAATTGATAATTACCTACTCACATTAAGGTAGAGATGTTATATGAAAGCATGGTGTGATATTGTATTCACAACTCATGTATGCACATGAATAAGTGTTAAAGGATCACTTAAATATTGATTATTTATTGATTAAGGCTTTATCTAAACATGCTATAAAATCTTGTTGATGACATCAATGACAAAAAATAATGGTGACTTATGAGAAGGAAATAATATTCTTAACATGGTGGCAGGTAAATGATTATGGTTCATGATAATAATTACCTTCTCTGCTTTCAATATAATTATTTTGGTTTCTGTCTAGATTTTTTTTCTTTTTTCGTGAAGACAGAGGTATGAAAATTTGTCTTTTGAATTTAAATATGACTCCAATTCATGTACTCATTCACTTTTACTATGGCTATTGTAAGACTGTCATTTCCGAATTTTAATATTTTTATAATATAACTCTATATAAGATACATAGTATGACTTATGTATTTTCCTTTTATATGAAATCAATTTGATATACAATATTCTGACTTCTTATAACAATATAGTATTCTGAATTGAATTTTGTTTTTATTAATTCTCATAATAAATTTTCCTTTTTATACAGTAATTCTGGAAAACCCAATTTTTTTAAAGATTCACATAATTCTTCAATTATGTCCTTCAATTACATACAATTACAATTACAATTACAAACATTTCACATTAATACAATAATATTTTACATACAATTACAATTTTACAATTACAATAATTTCACATTAATACAATCAGTATTTTACAAATATTTTACATACAGTTAAAACTAGAATTACAATTTTACAATTTCACATACAATTACAATTACAATTTCACATACAATTACAATAACATACAATTAGAATTAGAATGAGGATGTTGCAGGCTACTCATGATGACTCGACATGGATGGTACAACCTGCTCATGATCATGACTGCTAGATGTTGCAGGCTGCTCATGATGGCTCGACGTGGATGGTCAAGCCTGCTAATGATCATGACTGCAAGTCGATGCTGTAGGCTGCTCATTTGCGGCACGAGGTGAATGATGATCACTCCCCTGATCGTGATCATCATATGATGCATTGGTATTTTACTGTCGATGTATTGTGTCTCAACCATGCCTACGTCGGAAGGCCCTCCTCAACAACGCCACTAAGCTGCTAGATCTTACAACATGCCGCATCAGGGTTAACATATCACGTGCAATGCCTCTCCACATCGTTGTCAGCCTATCATCGACCTGTATCTCTCTAATATTGGTCGGCCTGACTCCCTCCTCCATAAGCAGTCGACAAATTTGGTTTCTCAATTGCATCGTAAATCTAGTGTCAAGCCTACGCCTCACACCAGGCCTGTCTACGCCAGCCTAATCCTCGGCATATGCCATCTCTTGATCGTCATCAGGATCTACACCTAGATCATTTAGTGGCGGTGGCATCTCATCGCCATCAAAAAACCAAATATCTACAAAATATATGTAAGTACACAACAATAGACAATTTCATTAAACAGTTTAATAAAAACAAGTTAAAGAACATGTTAGAATAAATTTGAAGAAAACACTAATATTACCTCTATCATCGAAAGGCTCATCATCTTTGAAGAGGATGTTGGCACACCCTCACCAATACAAACCAGCATATAGACAGGGGACCAGAATGAAGGCATGATCATCAACATTGCCTAGCAACTCCAATGCATCATGCAATATCCTCGCAGAAAATTCTGACTCGCCCGTCTTGGGCATCATCTATCCCCACATTCGCATCTATACATGCAGCATCGACCTACGAGGCTGTCGAAAAAAAGTAGGCCTCATCTCTGGAAACCTCTCAAAATATAAACAAAATAGCTGTGAAGAAAAATGGAAGCTCACCCTCCCTTGTGCCTGAGCACTACATCTATCTAAAGATGTATAGAACTGCCGCAAAAAAATTGCAAACCACCTCACAAGTCATGGCCCTATAATAAAGAATCAACATAAAATAAAAGCGAGAAACTAATGCGCTTCCCATCAATGGTATTGTGTGAAATGGTCGAAATTAGTATTGAGAGGCACTTCACCTCCTTTCCACAAAATGAAGCAATACGTAACTGACCATCGGAGACGTGAAAATCTTAAGGAGACAGTATATTGGCGCTAATGTATCTTTAGGAGTACACCAACTGACTCCTTGCTGCATAGCTGACGAGAACGTCTGGGAACGAGGGAAAATACTTCTCTCTCCTCGATAGTCCAGTAATAAAATAGATTTCCTCCTTAGTGGGCGCGTACCACTGGTTAGGACCAACCCAGAAATCCTGTCGGTGGGCATTCCACCTGAAGATAAGTTATCACAATAACTGTCCATGGCCCTTCAGGGATGTAGCCTCCTCATAGAACCTGAGAAGGCCTACCTCCCGTAGGAGTGCCTAGGTGGTTGTTGTAATAGGGTGAGATTACATATCTCTCTCCCTATCTAGTGCCTCTCGCAGGCGAACCATGTTATACAAGTCCACCATATGTTCCTGTTGTTCCCTCCCTTCTCTCCTTTGACATTGTTGAATGATTCACATATTAAATAAAATTTTTGTATTAAATGAGACATGTATTTAACTATATATATATATATATATATATATATATATATATATATATATATATATATATATATATATATATATATATATTTATTTTTGACCAAAAAAAAAATAGTCGGTGCGCCCAAAAAAACAGGCATGCACCGGTACCGGTGTACTTGTTTTTAACGCGCACCGGTCGTGGTGGGCCTGGAAATTTTTAGTGCACCGCACATCATGACCTGTACTTTCTCAAGCGGTATGTTGACTAAAATATCCATCCTGGGGCAGATAATTCCATCAATGCACCGCCAAACATTAGTTAGGGTGTGATCATTTAACCAATCGTACCGTTGACTATGTAAAAATTTGGGAGGGTGGTGCACTGACCAAAATAATCACCCGGAGGCGGATAGTTTCGTCATCTCACCGCCCTCCTGGCATCATTACACAGTCAACGATGCGGTGTTATAACCGATCGCACCGTTGACTATGTACTAATATCAGGAGGGCGATGCACTAACCAAACTATGCACCCCGAGGGATATAGTTTAGGTAGCACACTGCCCTCCTGACATGACTACATGGTCAACCGTGTGGTCATTTACATGACTACGCCATTGACTATGTCCAAGTTTGGGAGGGTGGTGCGCTGACCAGAATATCTACCTCGAGGCATAGATTTTGGGCAATGCATAGCCCTCCTGAACATGGACATGGTTAATGGTGCAACCGGGTAACCGACAACACCACAATTTATGTAATTTTAAAAAAGCATGGTGCACCATTTTGGTATCACACCGGAACCAGTGCAGATACCGTTAGCACCGGTTGCAGTGTGGCCTGTAAATTTATAGGCAACACCGTGAACTGGAGTGAGTCGAATGGCTCAAGGGAACTGTGTGGGTATATATATATATTAAATGGAGAATTTTAAGTTATTTTACAAAACTAATCCGCTAAAAATTTTAATTATGGAGAAACAAGTAAAATTCTTGTACATTTGGGCACTGAGGAAGCATATTTGCTGTAGAATTTGCAAAACTAAATTTTCCCAGCATTTTGCAAAATTTGAAATCAAGATGGTGGGAAATGGATGACAATAGTCTGTGCAATGGGAGCACCGATGGCACAGTGCCTCACACAAGGTGAGTTTTCACCAGTGCTTGAGAGCTCTAGAGCACTGAAGAAGTGAAAAATGTGGATTTTGGTTGTAATTTGTTTTTATTTAATCATGTTCAGGTGCGCTGGTTTTTGAGGTGCACTAGGCAGTTTCTTCCAACCGCATCGAGTTGTTTCAGTTTCGGTGCGGATTTTGAGGATGCACTGGTACTGAATCTGTGTAGAGCACCGATGTGCTACATTAATTAGATGCACCAAGCTAGTTTGTAGGGAGAGAAATTTGTCCCAATGTGCCAATTTGTTGTACGCATCGGTGCTTTTCTAGTGGAACGCACCAATGCGGTGTAGAATGAGAAATGCACCAGACAAAAAACATCCGCAAAAACCTCCATCTGCCAAATTCCTCTAGCAACCTCTTCTAAAAATAGATATCTGGGCTATTTTTATAAGGTTTTCCTCAAAAACATCCGCTAGAGGGTATTTTCCTTGTAGTTTCATAGAATTATATTAAATACATATGACAATTATGGCTCTGAATATAGCAGACTATATATTAAATTTATAATTAAAGAATTAAGTCTTTCAATTCTAACTCATAAACATAACAATATTTCAATATATCATAATTTCGTAAACAATAACAGAATCATAAAACAATTTCTAATAGAACGTGAATACCAAATCTAGTAAAGACTATTTGCCACCCAACCTTGAGCTTAATCCACAACTCCCGCTAAGCAGAGACCAATTCTTCCACAGTGTAGATAACCTCTTGTCTAACTACGAATAACATATTTAAGCATGCTTTCCCTCAACATGTTTCCATAACTATGTTCAGTTAATTTAGGATGTTATTTCCCTTAGCCTAGGCTTTCCTTTTGTTTTTTTCCACAAAAGCTTCTTTAAAACTAGCTTTTCCACTTTCTAGTTTTATTCTTACCTCTTCTCAATAACTTTCCACTTTATTGAGGCTTTAAATAGATCTTTTTCTTCCAACTAATAAAATTTATTTTATTTTATTTTTCTCTAAGGCGTTTTGGAGAATTTTGGGAAAGTTCTAGGAATCTAGTCCAACCTCATGGATTTTGACTTGTTGGTCTCATTTTACTCTGTCTTTACATCATGGTACTAAGTCCACATTTATATATTAATTTCCACAATTAATATATTTACATAATATATTTATAAGGCCCCCCTGACCTTTATGTGTATTTTCTATTTATAAAATGTTGAAAGAAGGGATATTACAAAGTCCCCCTCTAAAACAAAACATCGTCCTCAATGTTTTCCAATCTCCCTATTTATTTCATCATAAATTCCTGCTCCCAAATAACTTACTCAGGTTTGAAGTGTTTCCACCGCACTTCTAACTTCTACTGTTTTATCTGGACGAGAGTTCCTTTCTTTTCCCACCTGTATCACAATCCAATCAAGTGAGAAGATTCATGTAAAAAAAAAAATTCACTATTGAAATATGAAACTAAATTTTCATACCATGAAGTAGAGCGATTTTATACCCTCACTCCAATACTCATGGCCCCACAATTTTGAGGTGATTCTCAGCAAAATCGTCTGCGTGCAATATCATATTTGTGAATTCTTGCATCATTCTTCTGACAAGCTGAATTTACCTTATTAATTTAGGAACTTCATTTTTTTTTTTCAGTTGGTTTCCACCTACTGTAGTACTTGTATTAAATGAGACAATGTATCCTTCTGTTAACTCCAACTAAGTGGAGTGTGGCCCCTATTCTTTTTCCATGCTAGGTTTTTTACTCCTTTGTATCATTGTATGTCTCATACTTATATTTGTATATAGTTTCTAGCAATACAGAAGTCTCTTTGACTATTATATTTTATCTCTTTCATATAGTATACCATATGTCTCCTAATTTTTGTTTTTATCTCTCCTTCTGTCTAACTGTATGAGGATATTAAGTTGTACTGAAATTCAATTTTTCCCCCTCCTTTTCCTCCAGACTTGATGTTCCCAAATGTATATGTACTTCTATAATTTCTTTTAGATAGATTGATTGTGTGATTCTATAGAGTTAAATATTTCTTTACTTTAATATTTTGGTTACACATGATGTACTATTTGTAAAACAGAAGTGTACTTTTTCGTTAGATTCTCCATTCTTCCCAAAAAAATTGTTAGGTTATTACTTGGACTTGCTACTTATTAGTCCTGAATTAAATTCATTTTCTACTATATTTATCTTCTATTTTCAATTAAAGAAGGAATTTAATGTATCAGCAGGATCATGAAGTTCTAATCCACATTGTGATTTTTCAATATTGTACCAAGATTGTTTTTGTTGCCTCCTTCAAGGTGGTTTTTATATTAATATACCCAGATTCCTTGAATAAGTTCTTTGATGACATTATCATGATATTCATCTCGTATTTGTCATTGACACCTTAAAATTTTACACCTTTACTTGTAAAAATCAATTTTTCCTAAATTATTATTCAATTTCATCTCACTAAAATCTTACCTATTGAGGGTTTTTCGACAATGGTCCTTGCATTCGTTCTCCCACTTAAATTTTTCCACTATTATTTGTATGTGTCAAAATTTGATGAATATGTTTACTTTCGGATCAATAATTTAGTTTCACATTTCCTTCTATCAGTTTTTCTGGGGAACTTTTCCACCTTACTTATTTAGTGTTTTACTTCATTTGTATATGTGACATATTATCACTAACTTTACCTTTCTCTTGGTTCTATTTCCATGCTTTTAAGGTAATTGTTGCATCAACCCATTCTACTTCATAGACTACTTAGCTTTATTCACTTTTCTTTGAATGCCAAATTTAATTAATCCCTCCTTATTTTGTAGCAATCTTTCTCTCAGTCTCTCTATACTAATTTTTTTCAGTATATACCACCACCCTTTAGCTGAATCAGCAACTTCCAATGTAGTAGAAATTTTCTGTTTTAGTTTTCCAACTAATTTGGCACTTGGTATTTCCACTCACATTTACATTCTCATTTTTATTCAATGCATAATTTCTTTTTCTTTTCTTCAATATAATGATATCATTCAGAAATACGCATGATTGATTGTATTCCTAGTGTCTCATTGTATTCAAGTCAATTCAATATTACTTGTTTCTGATTTATCGCCAATCCCTTCTTAAACTTTTCTTGTGAAACTCACATTGGTTTAGTTTTTACATGTAATAACAGTTCTCTAAGTGGTTGTAAGACCATGTTACTATGTTCTTATTCCCTTTAGTGGAGTATATCAGAAAATCTTCTCTTAATACTCAAGTTAACTTATTCAAGTTTTTCAGTATATTGTTGTTTATTTGGTACATGTAAATATGATTGTAACATATTTTTTTTTTCTTTTTTACGTCCAAAGGTTAACTTTTTAAGCTTATAACGTACTGTTCCAGTTCAGAAAATTGTCTTATAGACTTTTTCTTCCCAATTGATCAATTCATTTGTCTATTTTTTCAAACGTTAACCATTTCTTGATATTTAATTAGTGTAACTGTAAAATTCTATAAACATCCAGAAGGTATCATGCTTCTTTTTAGAAATCAACCATAGCACTCCACCCTTGGAGACATGCTTGGTTTAATATAATTCTTGTCTTTCTAAATTATCCTTTGTAATTGAACTTTTAGTTATTACTATTTAGGAGTATTTACCCTATACATCCTTGATTTTTTTTTCTAGACTTTCTTTTATGATTTTTAAAATTTTCTTAACTGTAGATAAGTCACACATAGACTCATTCATGTTGACTATACCAATTCCCCAACTTGGGCAGCATGCTTCACAATTTTTTTTTCTTGCTGTCAATTCTTGTCGAAATTTAAAAATTTGTTTAGTTTCTTTTATTGTAACATAATTTCCTATTTACTTAGTGCAAGTACCTACTTTTCAAGCTTCCCTAATGCTTTTTGTGGATCCACTTAATCCCTTTCCACTATCATATCATACAATTATACATAAATAATATTGGAAATCTATATCATTTTCTCTTACTTTGTCAGATAATTTATTTATTTTATCATTTACCTTCTATTTTTTTCCCAAAATTTTCTATACCAGGCAAGAGTATTTACATTTTTATACTTTCAATTCACGTTTTCCCACTATATTAAGGCTGATGAAATTTAAAATTTTCTACTGAATCAAGTAAAACAACCACTGATTTGTTAGAGTGTGTATATGCAATTTCAATCATTTCTAACTGATTTTCATTTTTTCAGTCTCTTGGTTCTGCTAGATTTTCAGTTGACCGATCCAGTCTTTTTATGGCTAGTAAACCAGTCGTGTTATTCAAATTATTGTTTATAATTTCCACTTTCCTTTATTTCTTTTTAATTTTGGTTTTTACAGATCAAATTTCAGCGTACTTTGGCCTTTTCTCCGGGCACATATCGAAGAATTTTGGTGGACTTCACAATTTCTTCTATAATGGGTAGTACAGCCTTAGCTCATACCTTTTGGTTTCTTTCACCAAAGTGTGATTTTACCTTGCCACTCGTAACCCACAATTCTTATTTTCATATTTATTTCGTATTCATATACCTGGAAGAATATTTTTTAGGAGTCAAGATTCTGCATCTCTTTCCTTTTCTTATTTAAGGACTAAATATTTAATTTCAGAATTCTTCCTATGACTCCATTTTCTTTTGCTTTTTAAACATATTATTCCCCACTCCTAGACCTCTCTAAGTTGGGTTTTGTTTCATTTGAAACTATACTTCAAGGTAATTTATTTTCGTACTTCTTTTGGTCAATACTACAACAACCATTCATAGTTAGTCTTTAAATGAACTACTTACTGCTGAAATTTTATTTTTAGCATTTCAGTATTTAGATCTAGTAGGCCCCTCCCCTTCCCAATTCTACTTACAACCTTTCTCTGTCTGTCATAACATAAACTGTACTTTTTATGCACTGATTCTTGCACTAATTTTTCTTCATAGAAATTAGTAATCATAAATAAAATTTAAAACAAATTTGAAAGCAATTGTTGCGACCCATAAGCCCAGAGTTTTAACTTGGGCTCTGATACCATTTGTAGCAAATCTACTTACCCAATTTTTTTTTTTTTAAATTATAGTAATTCTGTCATACTCAGAATTCTTTACTGATTCATTCTCATTGACTATTGTCGCAATAGTACAATCTTAGATATTATCTCTTCTTAATTTGGTTTTCTGTAACTACATTCGTTACTAAGAAAATTTAAGTATTCCCTTTACTTACTAAAGAACAATCTTAATTTCTCTTCTATGATTTTTTGTTAATTTAACTGTTAGCAAATGTACACATTTCTATTCTTATTTCCTATCCTCATAGGATTAGAAATTTTTTCCTTTATGTTCTTTAAAACTACTTTGGCCTTATATATATAGTTTACCTCAACAATATATCTATATATATCTATATATATATATATATATATATATATATATATATATATATATGATTTTTCCCTTAGTAGTTCAATATATATAACACTTTTTATCAGCCATCTTATTATGTATACACATTGCCACCATGTAAAGTTATATAGGACCATTTTTCATGCATATATATATACTTACACTTAAGGTAAGGTTATATAGGTATATGTAAATTATTTTAACCATGTTGATGTAGGTTCTCCATATATTACTTTACAATATTTTATAAGAATACCTCCATACATATTATTCTTACCTAATATATAGCTATCATTTCATTCACTTCACATACCAATCTATATACTTAATTCACCTCATGCATAGCTCCATACATTTAATAACTATTCAAATAATGAAAATGTGACAACATTCTAATATATTCAAATTATGAGCTTGAAAACTATAGGTTGTATTGCTCTTTCCATACCAACCATTTTCATCCCATCCTCTAACCATTTAACTTACCCATACCCATCATTCAATTCGCATATATTAGAAATTTTTTTATTTATATTTATCATTCAATACATATATATATTTTTGAATGTAAGTGAATGCATATATCTCTATGTTTTATCACACGTATATATCATCTTTATTATATCTCTTACAACATCGCCGTTAACTCAACATTATGCACTATTCCATATGCATTTCAATAATTAGAATGAACTATGGGCAACCACATTTCCAATGTATTTGATTGGCAACCATAATTGGTATTAACCATCAAATGTTTTCATTTCTATAATTAAGTGCAATACGTTGGGCTTTGAATTCTCTGCACATGAATTTAATTCACCTCGACAGACATTAGTATTCATTGTACTTATCCTATCGTTTCTCCACGCATTTCACTTCTGTACCTCTGGCACCATAACATCACATGGGCATATGTACAAATTGGATAGGTGTAGGGTGGATCTACCATGGTTTTTAATGGTGTAGATCTACTCGTATTCCCTCCTAGTCGAATTGACTATGGCTATGGTTTTTATTTATTCTTTCAGTTTTCGTTTGTGCAAAACCTACAGAGATATCTCTCTTGTGCACTTATCAATTCTCTATTTTTGAGTATGGAAAATGAATTATGATACGACTTGTATGAGCCTCATTCGAATGTTGAGGTCCATTGTCAACCTTAAGTTCATAATCTGCTCAGGTAATAATCAATTTTCCCATTGGATCTCCCTTTCCTCATTTTATTATTCTGTATACACAAATCGTTTTTAAATTTCATTTTTTTTATTCTATCTTTCTGTCAAATTTTTATTTATATCATTTACTTTTCTTCTGCATTGCAGGTTCTGGAATTTAGGGCTTGGTATATATGATTGATAACTATGTGATGAAGCTAGGATTTACAAGAAGTGAAGATGATCTAAAACTTTACTTTAAGGTTGATAACGACAAGCCTCTCATTTGGGTGCTCTATGTGAACGATATTTTTCTGACAGGTTCAGACCCTCTCATTCATCAATGTAAGAGGGAGTTGGCTTCTGAATTTGAGATGAAAGACCTAGGACTGATGCACTACTTCGTAATATTGGAGGTCTAGCAAAAGCTAGGTGAGATTTTATTTTGTCTAGGAAAATATCGTAAATTTACTTGAAATATTTGGGATGGTCGACTGCAAGTCTTTGACTACTTCGATGGAACTCAACTTTAAGAAGCTATGCGAAAGTGTTGTTGGGACAGATTTTGGAAATCCTTCCGAGTATCGTCAACTCATGGGGGCCTTGATGTTCTTGGTGACTCTTGTTTGGACATATGCTTTGCACTGAATACGTTGATTCAATTAATGGTCGAGCTTAATCACATACACTGGATTGCTGCTAACAATTTTTTGACATATCTTTGGGGCACAATCAACTTTGGATTGAGATACACTGCCAGGAATTTGAGGCTCCATGGATATATTGATGCTGAATGTGCTGGAAGTGTGGTGGATCATAAGAGCACATATGGATGTTGCTTCTCTCTAGGTTCCGCTTTGATATCCTAGATGAGAAGGAAGTAGAAATCAGTTTCTTTGAGCAGCACCAAGGCCGAATAAATTGCAGCGTGGCCTATTGTGAAGTTGTTTGGTTGAGGAATATATTTAGTTATTTCTTTGAGCATCAACTCGATAACACCGTGATCTACTGCAACAACTAAAGTGGGATTCGCCTTTCAGAGAATCTCGTGTTCCAAAATCACTCCAAGAATATTGATATCAGGTGCTACTTTATCTAGGATATGGTACAATGGGGAGTTGTAAGGCTCCATCACATTGAAACTAATGATCAGGTCGCAGATATTATCATAAAGACCCTAGGGAAGGTCAAATTATTAACCTTCGGTGAGAGACTTGAAGTCATTGAAAGACTTGCGTACGAGGGTCCTGCTTGAGTTGGACATT
This sequence comes from Pinus albicaulis, assembly GCA_034641835.2. Taxonomy (NCBI): domain Eukaryota; kingdom Viridiplantae; phylum Streptophyta; class Pinopsida; order Pinales; family Pinaceae; genus Pinus; species Pinus albicaulis. Next base: position 78,299 of record JAXQQM020084970.1, read on the forward strand.
GAGCTCTAGGAGCTCTGGGAGGCTTGGGGGTAATTCTTGGAGATACAAGTGACCATAGGGTGAGGTTCACCTTTCCCTAGTCATGCATTGTGTACAGCTTGAATGGTTTACCTTCCCTTGTGATACCCACTTCATTGGTTGATATATGAGAAGGTTCACCTTCTCTTGATGCCCCTACATACATCCTACCTGTGTACTCTAGGGGTCATTGGAAGTAACTCTCATCTGGATAATGAATTTAGAAATGAGGATAGAGACCATAACACTACCAATGGATGCATCTTGTATTGTCGTAATCTCTATGCTATGAAGCATAATTTTTAGCAACTAGATCTAGGATCAAGTATGCTTGAGGTTTTTACCTCTATACTAAATTTAGGTCAGTGGAGAGTGGAAAGGTCTTGTGACTCACTCTTGATCAAATTATTCTTCATTATTTCTTTATATTTCAGTAGAGCAGAGCAGAGTAGATCAATGTAGGGATGTTAGATATGGAACAGGTTGACATATGGATTGGCAAGTGCATTTATCCCTAGTTGAGTGACAATGTTAAAATTGGAAACTAGGGCCAAACTCCACCTTGGACCAGCCATATGATGGAGATGATATTTTAATTGTATTTATCTTTCAGAGAGGTGCAATATTGATCTAAATATCATCTTGTTTGGATGAGAAGAAGTGAGATTTTGAATTTAATCTCTCACACGTGTGCAAATCATCACGGTCAAACAGAAGTCTAATGTAGGCTCATAAGCCCTAATCAATGTGCCTCCACTCTCAAAAAATTGTATAAATAAGAGAGACTTCTTCATCATTTTTTACATCATCACTCATCAGATATTTGTCTCTCCTCTCCTCATTGGTTTGTACAACAAGGAGCAACTCTTCTCTTTTCACACGTGTGGCTAGGGTGACTGAAATTTTTAGGCTGAAATTGGAGATATGTTTTGGGGAAAATTGCAGAGCGTTGACCAAGGGTCAACACCACAGATTTGAATTTGGTTTTAAAGAAGGAATCTCGATCTCTTGAGGCTGCATTCTTTGGCACACATATTGAGTTAATTGGAGCAGGTTTACCTGCATTGACTGCAGCACCTTTGACCGTAGCATTGACTTTTGTGTTGACCAAATTTGAATGTGATTTTTGGTTTTTTTGGGTTGAGTTTGACTATATTTTTGGCCTCTTTGACTGGTTTTGATTGAGCTAATTTGGAGGAGTATTTTTGCTTGTTTGACTAGCATTGAATTTTTGGTTAGGGCATCCTATTGACTACAGGTTGACTCGACTACTTTGACAGTGATCAGCCATTTGTATTTTGTATATTGTACTCTTTCTCTTTGTTGAAAATTTGAACAATAATAAGAATATTTGATCAAATGGTTTTCCCCACATTGGGGTTTTTCCCTGGCATCCGCCAAATATTGTTTCCTCTTTCCTTGGTTTATCTTCTACTTATGGTTTATGTTATACCTACATTTACTATCAATGTTAATGTGATTTCTAACTAGGAAATTGATATTAGGCTTATAAGTATTGGGCTTATAAGAAAAATTGAAGTAAATTTTTCTAAAGCATAGAACATACGATTGTTATCTAAAATTAACATATACACCTCAACAACATCTCTTAGTCCAAGGTAATAGTATTTTATGAGGATGGGGCTAGGTAAAAGGCCAAGGATAATAGTCTAATAATATTTTATATTGGTATGAGGCCAAGCAAACCTCATGAATGACTCTGATAAAATCAAGAGGCCTCAGTGACATATTATTGGCCTTGTAGTAAAGCAGAGATACAGTACGAAGTTATGCACCTGCCCTAGCCACACCAAAAAACTTAGAAGAAGTAAACTAAAATTAAAACAAAATAAAATTGAAATTAAATGAACACCACAGAAAATAGTTCATGGAGGTTTTACAGTTTCATAAACATCTTCCATAATTACTTCTCCACGAAACAAATTACCCATACACTAAAAAAATAAAAAATCCCCAGAACTTGGGATTTCATAGACCATTAGGGTTTCAAAAACTTCAAATTTAACAAAAATTTTAATATAATGCAAAGCCCTAAGAACATTCAGTACCCTCGAACAGGAGAATTTGTAGCAAGAAACTAGGATTCTAGGGTTTCAATTCTATCACGACATCAATGAGCTGCCCATGTTTCAAATGTCTCCTAACCACAAAAAATAAGTAAAATCCTAGCACCCTCCACACAAATTTAGAAGAATAAAGACAATCCTTAAGGGCACTTTGTTCCATAAACCATTTGAGAATAAAAAAAACATACCTTTCTCCTGAGATTTTAGCAGTGGCATTCAAACTTGACAAAGGAGATAAGTTAAATATTTATTCTGCAAGGTGGTGAATATTCTCTGAAGCGCGTTACACGGAGATACTAAGATTGAGAAACTATCTTTGGTGGAGATAACCAGTAAAGCTAAACCAATTTGTGTGTGAATAATTCTCATTGAAATTAATGAAATTGAGTCACCTAGCATTGAATTTGACATTACAGCTATTAGAGGTCAAGGTTTCCCTCATTGTATAGTGAACATAGCCATTCCAATTGTCACAATAATAAACAGTAAAATTCTTGTAACATGCAGAGAGCATTAACCTATTAGGCTCAAGACTGTGAGCATCTATTTGTTCTCCCTGAAAGGCATGCACATAATGAACAACATATTTACTATTAGTTAAAGGATCATAGACACGAGTCTCCTTCCCTCATCCCCAATGAGGATCTTTGAAGATATTAAGATTAGGAGCCCAAAATGTGAGACCCGCCTGAACAGAATTTTACATTGCACGACCTTCAATGGAAATTTCCTTTGCAATTTCAGTCCATAAGGTTTAGTTGAAAGAAGCTATAGTGAGAGTAATCTATGGAAAACTGGTGGTTTCCTTGATGGTTCCATAGAATTGAACCCCTATTCTATTGGTTGCAATGTCGTGGATGGACTCAGACCACCATTTGTAACTCGGTATTCCCAGTCTTGCTATTTCTTTAGCTGAGGTAGAGAGTTGCCCCACTTCCTCCCACAATGTCAATCGTTTTATTAAGTCTTCAACATGTGTTTTATTCCCTCCAATATTTCCAATGAATTACTTTTCAAATTAATTTTTAAATTATTTTAAATTTATTTATATTAACATAAGAGTTTTTTATGGGAAAATAGTTTTTTTAACTATTATATTAATGCTTAAAAGGTAATTTACAGCCACCAATATATGTATGTCTTTAAATTTTTGAATAAGTTTGGATTTTATAATCTTAAATATAAAGTGAATCGGAAGGAATTAAAGTTTTTTTAACATTTAGAAAATGTAAAGTTAAGAGTTTTTAACATTTAGAAAATGTATTGTTAATAGTTATTAATATGTAAAGTGAAAACAATTAAATCATTGACAAAGGTTTATATACTATGAAAAAATTAAATAAATTTTTTACCTAAACAATTAATAAAGATTTATATACCATTAAAAAATTAACCAAGGTTTATACTAAACAATTAATAAAAGTTCATACACCATTAAAAATTTAATTAAGGTTCATATCTCTTTACTAAATATGTATATAAATATATATTTTAGGTTTATCTATTTAATATTTATCAAATGTAAATATGAAGATTTATTACTAGATTTAAATGAACTCACACTTTTAAAATAAGTAATGTTATGTTTATCTATTTATTAAATGTAAATATGATCAATATTTAACCTTAGATTTAAAACAACTCACACATTTAACATAAATTAATGAATTTTAAAAATTAAAATTTATGGCCAAAGAAATATAACTATGAATATTAATCTGACTATCTAAATATTACCTTTATTAAAATTATAATGAAGACATTAGTGTAAAGTAGATAGATGATACATGCAATTAAATGTTAATTGTAGATGAATCCATCGACATTGTTAAAATTTAGAGGCAAAATGGTATTTAGAATTTTAACACCATAGATAGATTCAGAGACCCCTTTGTCTCTAAATTTGAGAACTTTTGGCTATGTTTATAGAGTGTCAGTTCACAATAACATCAAGAGAACCTTTGACATAAATCTTTCCATGAAAAATCATCAAGAAAACATTACAATTTACTCTATTTTCCAAATTTGCACTTACATGGATAACACCACAAAGTTTGACGTAATTTTTGTAGGATTTCTCATTCATTGAAAATTTGTATCATAATCATACCATATTATATCTTGAATTCGTGAAATGCTACTTCATTAATGGGATGATACTCATGAGCTACGGTCAAGCATTATCCTTTAGTTAGTTGACACATATAAGATACCACATGTATTATGTAAACTTTGGATTAACAAAAAAAAAATTGCACATGATATTTATAACACCAAACTCATATTGTAGCCCTCGTGGAAAATACAAGGGCCACTCGATAATATAATGCTCTATGTGGAAGTCATAACTCAGGTAGTGTATGTTTGCATAGTAAAATTAAATTTGAGTGGGTAAATACCCAACCCTTTTTTTTTTTGAAGAGATTTTCAAACATCACTCCTATTATGTATATACCACGAGGGATTCACTGGGGGAGAAATACCATACCACGTGGGTTCATATTGGGCGACATATATTGACGAAAAAATGACATAATATATTGGGGGATATATAGGGGGTAAATGGTTTTTATATTGAAAGGTATACAAAAATGGAGCTCAAATTTAATGAAAAAATATAAAGGGGTATAACAAAAGTTAATGAAAAAATGGATAGCTCCAATATTTAGTGAAAGTGGGGATTTAAATTGGGAATGTGTATTGGGATGATAATGGTAGGGGGTTAAGTAATGTTATTTTTGGAGGTATTTTCCAATGTGTAGTCAAATTAGAGGTATTGTTTAGTATGCCACAAATGCACACGATAAATTAGAGGTTCATTAAATGAAGCCCCCATGGTATATACAGACAATGGAATTCAACCAACAAATTTTAACCTAATTTTATATATTAATTGTGTTGCAAAAAATTATGAACGTGAGATGTAAAAGCTTTATGGTTCACTTTTATGTAAAAATAACCCAACATGCAAACTATTTTAGCATCATTTTCTTAGAAAAGAAAAAATTACCTACAGAAATATCACTTCATACCACTCATGAAGAAAGGGTTCCACCTATGACTGAGTTTTAATTATTATTGTTGAAATTTAAATTTTGTTTCTTTTAGGAGAGAGTCAATATGATTTGCAATGGATTGTGTATTATGTGGATAAGTGTTTCAACAACCGACATTTGACAATGAATACCTTTTTTAGTTGGCCTTGGACCCACCTCTAGAGGCTTCATAGGGAGAGATATCACAAGTATCACATTCAAGGCTAGGGGAATCAAACTAGAATCACATTGTAGAATTCGAGGCTACTCATTATGCACATGAGGATGAGAATAATGATTTTAATGACAACCATCAACAATTATAGTTGTAGTCTTGTCGTATCATGTTTATTTTATACTACAGAGGCCATTTAGATATTTTAAACACACACATGGTGGGTGAGAAAGTAAACACACACAAAGTGAAATATAACATTAGTTTCCTTTCTATTACTCATAGATGTACATTTGTATTACATTAATGTGACTCTTGGATTCTGCATTCCAAGGTCACCTGGAATCCTTTTTGTCCATTAGACGTCCACACCTACCCATAGAGGATTAGGTGTCCAACATTCCCCCCCTTAATCCAAAGGGGTATGTGTGAGTCTAATAAGAGAGCTATAATAGAAATATGCAATTTATGCATGACAGAACTTAGAATAAATCATCTCTCTAAAATGTTGGCATAAAGAGGTGGTTTAAGGATGACCACCAACACTGGAACACAACGCTTATTGCAGTTCTCAAAACTCTTCCAAATCTGGCAAGAAGTTGCGGGCTTTTGCTAGAGGAAGTGTCCCTCATATTTGAAGAAGGAGACCTTCAACCTAGAAGAAGGGAGGTCTACAACCTGTGGTGGTTTAAGGATAACCACCAACATTGGAATGCTTAATGAATTTCCCAGAACTATACAAAAGCTGGCAAGAAGCTGAAGTCTTATACTAGAGGAAGTGCTCCGAAGATGAAGAATATGAACCTAACATGGATGGTTTCAGGCTGTCCACCAACCAAAGGCATGCTCAAGGGCATCCGTGTCTTTGGCTACAACTCTGAATCTTGAATGAAGAATTGTGGCTCAGGCTCGCTTAAAATGTTGTGTCTTTGGCTACAAATCTGAATATGGAATGAGAGATTGTGGCTCGGGCTCGCTTGATGTGGCTTCAAAGCTTGTAGATGACCACCATTTCCCCCCCTCTCAGGTACAAGGTGAGATGATGGTGAAAACCAACTGCAAGTTTTCTCAATATTTTAGAACAAGTTTTGACATGTGACTTAAACATCTTATTGATTGTTGATGCCCATTGCCAAGAAGCGATCCATCCAAGATGAATCTTTGTTCTTTCAGGAGGCTTGTTTCTGAAGTATCTGTGTGAATAATGGGTGTTCCGCCCATAGTGCTTGCATGGGTAAAGATCGAAACAATGATCTTTTATATGGAAAACTAGATCACAGTGTTGGAATTTTACAATCTGTTGTTGTTTTGTGGAAGTGGAGTAGGATCTGGAAAAACTGAAGGTGAATTGTCATAAAGAAATCTGGCACTTTGATATTTGATGGGCTTGGAGTAGTCCAGAATATGAAAGGACAACTCCTTGTCATATCGAAGACTAGTTCTGTGCTTGTTATGGACAAGCTCTTCCCAAGGTCTGATGATGGTCTTGGGAAGTGCAGACTGAATTGCTGCATATGCATGTAAATCTTATCTTGTACAAGGAATTCAATGTGAATCGACTGCAAATTTATATTCTTCCTGTTGATGGGAGTCCCTCTCAATTTTCTGAATAGAAACAGGTTCAGAATGATGACTCTTTTGTTGAAGTTCATCTTGCTGGAGATGAGACTCCAACTAAAAAAACTCAATCTTGTCTTGTGCATCTTGCAAGAAAGTTTGAATATTAAAAAGAGTGTTTATGCTCATTTTTATTGTATCATGATCAGTCGAATGTATCGTAGTTTTCAAGAACTATAATACTTCAGTAATCCGATCAATTTTCTCCTTAATCAAAATTACACCTTTTTTTTTTTTTTTAAAACTCATCACAGATTCACAACTATGACCTATGATCTAATGAGGAAAAGTTTGGGTATAAAGATACAACAATATCCTTCATGCACCAAATAACTAGTGTGAAACCAACAAGCAAGAATAACTGTAATGTATTCAAAATCCATTACATATGCATAACTATTTCCTCATTACTAGCATACAGAATGAAATATGTTCTGACTTTCATGCTTTTAATTGCGAAAATAATCACTACCTTCCTAAAAGAAAATGATTTGTATCCCTTCAAACTCCAATCTCCTTTAATTCCTACCAATGGTTGTGTTTTTAGAATAACTGGCCCTGTGGGACGAATATCATACTACTCGAAAAATCCACCAACCACAAGGAGAATTTTAGCGAGAGTGTAGGCTTCAAAAAATCTTGCTGGAATTCCACTCACTCATGGATCCATTAACACACCATTAACACAAAAAAAATTATCAAACTACACATAGAAATTAATACGACTCACTGCTTCAACACTGCATTTTGTGATGCACAGGTGATATCGTGGAGACCATTTCCTGTCCAAAGTCACGAACTCATACTCCTTTCCTTTACAACGAAAAAATCCACGCTCTGCGATCACCTTACCATCCCCCTCTCTCACTAACTCTTCCCCACTATGGAATCACACCTCATTCACGACAGATAGAAGACGTGAGCGAGGGGTGGGGAGGGCTACATGCGGGTGTGAGGGAGACGTGCGAAGGGAGCATGCGGGAGGAGCGGAAGTGAGGGGGAGGAGGAGTTGGGAAGGTCGAGGGTGAGGGTGTGGGTTGAGAAGCGCGAGGGCCGAGGGGCTGAGGAGTGGCAGTGAGGGGCTACTATGGGAGTATGTATTTTAACTGGCAGGAGGGCAAGGGGAGGTAGAATGAATATGAAGCGATGGAAGTTTGGTGGTTGAGGCCTGTGTTATGCGGTTTGGAGGCGGAGGCCTGTTGGTAGAGCGCAAGGATTTTTTATGCAGAATGACAGGCACGAAGAAATCGAAGGCTTCACGAAACAGAAAACATTTCATATAGGAGAACTGTCTACTCACAATACTGTTCTTGCCCTTATCTATAGGAATCACATAGAGCACACTGACACATTTAATGAACAAAGCACAGATTCTTGAATAATTGTTGTTGTAGTCTCTATTTCTAGAATGAGTATACAAGATTTGGAATTATGGGAAGAGACGTTATTGATAGTGTTGAACAAAAAAATAGTTACCTGCAACTGCAACAGAGTAACATAGTTCAAGAAACAGAGCTACAAAAATAACGCTTCTGTGGAAGGGATAGAATTTCTGACAGTCAGTAAATTAATGCACTGAAATGGACAGTGAGGAGAAATGACATAATTTCTGACATGTACGTAGAGGTCACTAAACGAATGGTTCTGATACCATGTTAAACACACACATGGTGGGTGAGAAAGTAAACACACACAAAGGGAAAGGTAAGCATTAGTTTCCTTTCTATTACTCATAGATGTAGATTTATATCACATTAATGTGAGTCTTGGATTTTGCATTCCAAGGTCACTTGGAGTCTTGGAGTCCTCTTTTTCCATTCGGCTTGCACACCTACCCATAGAGGATTAGGTGTCCAACAAGATCCTATTTCTTGATGTCTTTTGGTTCAAAAATGTTTTGAATTAATTATTACTTTGTTTATATACGCTCTTACTTTATATATAAATCATACCTTTTGCATATTTGTGTATAAATGGCTTGGATTCATATAAATGGACATGAATATATATGTTTTTCTTTAAAATTTTAAAATTTTATGTGTTTGTGGTTGACTAGGTATTTGGTCTAGGTTTTTTACCTGTTCCGATCAATTACTGGTTCAGAGGGTTTTTCGGTTAGATCACTAGTTCAATTCCAATAAAATTTCCATGGAAATTATAGGGTGCTTCTCTAGGTTTCCATCTAGTTCCATATAAAATTTTTCAATCTCATCTACCAACCTCTCCATCCTATCCATTTGAGTATAGGATGGAGAGGTTGGTAGATATAAATTATTTGAAAAATAAAAATTAATTAAAATGGGTTATTCCCTAATCATTTCACAATAAATTTAATAAAAAGTGAGCCCAAAACATATGCATGAAAGTTGAAATGAAAGCACCATATTATACACTGACATTTTACAAGCATTATTTATAGAGAAATGTACAACCCAACCTTCTACACAGGTTAACTGCAATGTAGCTTCAACTCTTTTTCTTACATTTCTTGAGGATTTGTGGTTCTATTACTCAGTGTTACAGTGGCAACAAATCAATTTTACAATGAGTTGTGACTACTGTAATAGGGAGTTGCCTCTAGATTTGTTGCCACTATTATGTCAATGAATTATGTGGTGAATTTTGATTGTAAGCCCCTGAAAGATTAAGTCACCTCTTTAAACAAAAAATTAATGTGAGACCTCTTACCTAATTAAACAACAAATTAACATGATACATATTTGTTAGTGAGAGAACTCAATGGTAATAAGGGTAAAATTCCAATTCAAATGTATGATCATATAAAAATTTACAAATATTTAGGCATTAAACCTAAGTATGAAAAAGCCAAACACTTTCGGACCCTAAGTTTATAAACTAATTAAACAACAAATTAATTTCAAATTATTAATTAAACATCAAATTAACTTTAGACATCTTTGTTTGTGAGAGAACTCAATGGCAATAACGGTACAATTCCAATTCAAATATATGATCGTTGAGAAAGTTACAAATTCTTAAGTGATAAACCCACCTTTTAGATCAAATCCATTTATTTTTACATTATCATGAATTAATAGTAAAAAGCATGAAAGGCCACTTATTCTTTTAAACCCAATGTCCTACTCCCAAACTTGGTTGGCAACTCATAAAATATGAATGTATTAATTGAGTACCAAACTTTACAAATTGAAAGATTAAAACATGTGAATATCAAAACATGTTAATTAGAAGATAAACATTAAAGATGAATATATAAATTGTTGATAAAAACATATTTTTTATTAAAAAAATTATAAAATATAATTAATTTTAATAAATATTTTTAACATTCCATTATTCAATTTTCAATAACATCATCAAAATTTGAAAGTGTTTTGATATATACTAAAATTAATATATGAAAAAAACACTTCATTTAAATATAATAAAAATAAAATAATAAAACTCATCTTAATATTGACATTTTTTCTTTTATCTAATTTTATAAATTAAGTGCGTTGTTACTCATCAATACATTGCTTCATACACATTTTCAACCAGTGCAGTTGTACATTCCTTTACTCATAGAATTTTTTATTTCAAATATTAGTGACTAAAGTGGTTGCCTTTAATCTGTATGAAATTAGCATTGAATAGGATGGCTTCGCTTTTATTTTCTTATCTGTATGTTTGGATGGGTCCACTATTGTTCACTGCACACACTCCCTCTTAGCAGACGCCACTGTAGGAAAGGCAGAGACACCTACGACAAGGGTGGAGGCAGGAGATTCATTGGTAACCTTAACCTAGGTAGTTTCAGTTTTTAATTTAAATCCAATGCAGGCAGCTCGGCCACTAACAGACTAAGTGTGGATATTAAAACAAGCACACAGGAATGATGTAAAAATATTCTTTATTAAGGTGTTATAATTTTAATTAGTATAGATTTATTTTAATCATGAATGTATTTCTAAGTAATATGGAGAAAGATTAATTTTTATTATATAACAACATTTTTTTAGAATGCAAAATTTGAAATAATATTTACATTTCAAGAGATTTAATCTTTTTAAATGCTTGGTAAATCAATGATTAACATAGATCTATAATGGTTTTCTATATCTCTATCATGTGTCATTTTTCATTATTTATATTGTATTTTTAAATAATTTATTATTATTAATATTTTATATTAAAATTGAATGAGGTACACCTTTTTATATTATTACTAAGTAACTAAATTATTTTTAGTTTAACTGTTTACTTTCCAACATTGAAATATTTTACTAATGTAAACATGAACGAACACACACACACACACACACACACACACACACACACACACATATAAGGTAATATGGACCAAATATGGCACTTGAATTATTGTGCAATATTTTTTTGTGTTCAATCAGAATTGAGAGAACTAATGGCCTCCGCTAGGGTTTTGCTGGACTTGGCCGCCGATGACAAGCCTGCTACTGCCACTGCCCCATTTGGCTCTACCACAATCGCCATCACCATCGCAAATTCAAGTGGTCCTAAGATCTCAACAGTCGTGGATCCATGCGGCTCTGCATTCTCGAATCAACTCTGGCTCCAGGGTCCTCCCCTTCAGGCGGTCACCAGCACCGTCTAGGATGACTGTCTAGGGCTCACACTAGTCGGCGCCGATGGTGTTCTAGCAGCGATGCATACAAAACAAGCTATGTCCTCCTTCTGCAGCAAAGATGGGACCAGAGATGCCATCCCCGCACAAGTCAACAGAGCCCACGAGACAAAGGAAAAAGGCTCAATAAATCTCACAGCCTCGACCATTGCTGCTTCCCTGTAGATGCCCAATCTCACCAATGGGCAGGTCAGGTTGATGGGGACGCTGCCGCCGATTGAAATCTCAGAGGGCTACGATCTTCATCTAGCCTGAGTCAGTGCCAAAAGCCTTGCAGATTCAGGGATACAAGGATTATGCATAGTTCAACCACAAATTTGAAGTAAAAAGCAGAGGTTTTCAGTTCACGCACCCTCAGCCTATCAGATCTCTCTTCTCTCTGGCAGAACAATGATGCTCTGGGTGCATGCTACAGATCTGGTGAAGGACCTCCTGCAAGATCTTGAACTCAGGTTGGGGATCCCATCAGATCTGCAGAGATTGATCTATGAAGGTAAACAACTCGAGGACCCTCTGCCCCTGTCCTATCACAATATTGAAAAAGATGCTTTAGTTATGATCACCCTACGTCTGAGAGGAGGAGCATCTGGGCAGACCTCCGAGGCTCCTACTTTCTCCTATAAGGATGCAGTCGACGCACAACCTACCAAGAAAACTACCCAACTAGCTAAGGCTTCCAAGCCTTTCCTGGTGGATAAAATGGAGGAAACTCCCTCCATTGAAATCACTCATCCTTCGATGGATGATCAATATCAGAAGTTTGCAGAAATGACCATTATCTGCAGATTTAATGGAATATGGCCTCGAACTACAGATCTATGCCAATGGATCCAATCCAACTGGACAAAAAACAACAAGGTATTTTTATGCTCGAAAGGCTTCTTTATCGTGGCATTTGCCTTCAACGAAGACTATCAGAAAGCCTTAATGGGAGGCCCCTAGTTCTGGGGATCGGCCGGGCTCTTCCTTACCCCCTGGTTTCCAGACTTCGACCCCTCTAAAACCGTCATCACAAAGCTTCCCATCTAGGTCAGGCTTCCAAAACTCCCAATGCACTTATGGCACTTCTGAGTCTTCCAAGGAATTAGGTACACCTTAGGCCATTTCTTGGCTACAGACACCTCAAGGGGGTAGAAAGGAGTATACACTTACAGCAGAATTTGTGTAGAAGTAGACATCATCAAAGGCCTACCTGATCAGATCAACCTCAAAATTGGGGACTTCCATTAGACACAAAGATAGAAAATTTTAGGGGCGAATTTTAGCCCATGGACGAAATTTAAGGGATTTCCAATTTTGAAAGCACGAATTTTTTAAATTACACCCATTTTTAATAGTTAAAAAATTTATCCCAAAAAATATTTAATAAATAAATTATTATTATATTTTAGCCATAAAAAATTAGGGCAAATAAACCTTTCCAAGCCTGATTCGCCTTGTTTGTTTGGAAAATTTTATTTAGATCGCCCGATTTCTAGAAATGGGACTAGTTATGTTGGACTGGTTTCACCCTCTCAATTCCTTGAAAATCAAGCCCAATCTCGAATTCGCCCTATATTTCAAGGCGCATGGGTTGGAAGTTTGTTCTTCATTTGTGCTCCATTTCAGGGTGGAAAAAGGGTTTTCAAAATCCAGGGCTCTCTGCACTAGGGTTTTCAAAGTCCAGTTTATCATTTGTCGGCCTTACCGGTCCAACCATTTTATCATTTTTCAAGATCCCCATATCTTGGCAATCAGATTTGATCTGTGATTCTTCATCATATTATTGTTACTTTGGTTGCAACACTTATCCAAGATGCCCATGTTTTTACTGCATATGGGAAAGGAGGAGAACCACTATAATTCTCACTAGGAAAATTCTGCCAAATATGGTTCTAGCAATCGTCGTTATGGCCAGTTCAGTAGCCCGATGCTAGTATCTGATCAGCAGATCCAGCAAGCAATGAAAATTATCATAAAATTGTCAAATTGTGTGGTTGTTATGTGAATCGTGACCAGATCTATGTTGTTGTTAATGGCCTTTGTTGTTTGTCCCTTCTTTTATGCAGTCGTTACCCACAGTCGAACCTGCGAATGTCCCAATGATTTGATAGGCCCTGGAGTCCAATGTGAGGCCTAATGACACTTTTGATCTACAGGAACAATGGGAAACATACAAAGTCCAAAATTTTTCCATTATTTTTCAGGATGTTGCTGCAGAAGGCATGTTGAAGATATGGGATAGAGATCTACACATTGCAATATCCGAGGAAAGAGGCATTCCTGGTGTACCAGATTCCATTGGATCTGGATTTGATATGATTTTTAAACAATATTTTAACAAACATGGACATGGATTTCCTGATAACTCATTTGATTTTGAATTTAGTGTTCTGTTCACCACTGGAGAAAATGGCAGGAATTGGGAACGAGTCCTTCCAACATAGACTTGATGAAGTGCAGTTGACAAAAAGCTTTGAGAATTTAGCCACTAGTCTCAAACCCAATGTTGCAACTTTAATCTGACGTTGTTTCTTCCCAGTTTTGAGGTCACTGTTTATACGCTTAAGGTTTAGTATAATATTTTGCCTTTCTAAAATAAAAAATTTTAAAGTAAAATTTGCAGAGGCCTTTGTGAGTTCAATTTTATCCTTTGCTAGGCTGTGGTCTGGTAAAGAAATTTAGATTTCTATTCCAGATGTCATGGTCTTCACAATCTTGTCAAATTAGTTAATCAAACTCTATACTTCTCTTAGATCTAGGGCGATTCGGAGTCTTGCTAATTATCCGAGGGTTGTAGTGTGATGAGTAGAAACCATAAATTAGGTTTTCTATTTTGAATAAACACAAAATGAAATAGTAGTTTGTATTTATGTTTATTAGATGCAGATGATATAAGCATGTTTTTTCTTGAAAGAGGGAAATTCTTGCTGAGACTTATGTAACACTATTTCTTGTTATCATGAGTTTTGGAATATCCTGGAGATGATCTCTACTGCTAAGTTGAAAATATCAAAGAAAAAACCATCTTCATTCTACTGCACAAACTCTGAATTTTCTCGATCATTTCTGTAGGTTCTCAAGAATGCTGCAGGTTCTCAACTATTGAATCATATTTTAATGTACAGAGAGAAGGAAGGTGCACTCTACATCCTAGGTAAATGATATGTGTCATGTCCATTTGTCTGTATGAAATGTTTATTAACTTTTGCATCATCTGTTAATTTACCGAGAGAAGGAAGGTGGACTCTACAACCCAGGTGAATGAGATTCACTGTATCAGCTAACTAATTTTGGAGTCTACAAGAAACTACCAGCTAAATGTGAGTAGTTATCACATTCCAACCCATTACATAACATACTGTTGCAATAGGGTCTACTAGGAGGATGATGAATTCATGATATGATAGTTGGGAGTATATTTGTCTAGGAACTATCGCAAATTTCAAGGTATATCTTTTATTTTTTTCAATTCTACATGTTTGCTATACTATATATTGAATACTTGTATCTCGAATGCTGATCATCCAAATCATACAATAGAGCAGGCATAGATTGGACCTTTATATTTGAGTTGATATAACGTATAAAGCGCTGTGGGGTATGTTCCCTGCCGATATGTTGGTTAAGAGATTCCCAGAAGTTAATGTGTGAAACAAATATATTAGAACTAGTGCCATTTTCTGTTTGGGAATTGCATGGGCTTGTGAGTATTTGCATGATATAGCTGAGAATGCAAAGTGCAAATATGAAGAACATGTGTAGTTTGTAAGATTAACTTGGAGGTTACTTGTATATTGCCTAGGTTGCCTATGTTTACAAGTAACTAGTCATTGTGTCATGATGTGAATACCCTTAAGATCGTGCAAAATGTGGATTGAATGCAATTGGGGAAATGGTGACTTTAATTTAGCCCAAATTTTTCGACAATATACTTTTTGCATGTCAAGATCAACCTACTTCTTATTTCTTGTCTTTGCCAAAAATCCATTTTTATAGAAATTTGAAAATATTTTAAGTTTTTAATAAACAAACAACGTGAGGACTGTTCTCAATATATATTTTATTTTGCAGGAAATGGTCAGATAGTTGGGAAATTTTTGTGACACCATTGGGTGGTTATTTGTCTTCGCAACCCAGTATATTTGACTGACGGATACTTCTTGATTATGTTCAGATGGGTGCTCAGAATTTCAAAAGGTAAAAAGTAAATGTTTACCAAAATACTATTTAAAGATCATATTTATTGTTGATCTATATGGAAAAATGTAAAAGAGAAGAGGGGGAGAGGATTCTCTGTAACCCTGTCTTGGCTTATGAAGGAATCTTGCTACAACATCCATTTGTGGGTAGCAATTTTATGTTAACTTGCTTTTGGCATTGATACTGAAATAAATGTTAACACACAGAGCTGAGGTGAGCTGCCTGAGTATAGAGACAATTTACAACATTTAATGACAAACTTCTGGGTTGTTTTCCTTTAGTAACTAACCTATTTTTGATTTAAAATTTGCATGCAATATTTTTATCTAATCTAGCGATTGTGACTCTATTTGGATTTAATGGACATATGAGAGGGATCAAATTAATATTTCTACAAGCTATGCTTAAAAACATTAATATTGTTTCTGTACAGAGAACTACGATCGCCAGAACTCTCACAACAAAAAATTACTTTCACAAATACAATTTTATTAGATATTTGATAGTTAAACTGTCATGGCATAATAATTCTTTTCTTCTTGCATTCACGAAATAACAAAATAGAAACTATGTGATTTCCAAATGAATTGTTCATTGTAATTCTTGTTCCTTCACGTAGTCCTTTGATACAAAACTATAGCCATTGGTAAAGCATTCGATATTTGTAGATATTATAGTGTATGTCGATATATAACTATAATCATTTTGACTTTGCATATTCCTATCTTGAATGAATCTTGCTATAATCTTTCCATTCTAGCATTTATAAGTAGTTATGCAAACACGCCAACCTTATGTGATAAAAAGGATTGGGTTTCCTTAATGGGATTAGGTTTCCTTTATCGTCTTGGATCATTGTTGGAATTTTTGGTCGTAAGATTAATGTTCTATAATGCTAAATGTTTTGTATGATTGGAGATGAGCATGTTTTATTTGTAGCAAGATGTGAATAGTTTCAAGATCAGATGAGCATGTTTGCTTTGCAGCATGATGTGAATAGTGTCAAGATGTGCATAGTGTTGATAGTGTGAAATGTTGTAGAGAGTTCGAGGCTTTCTCTCTTAATTAGTTTATTAATGGACTAATGTGAATAGTGTCAAGATGTGCATAGTGTTAATAGTGTGAAATGTTGTAGAGAGTTCAGGGCTTTCTCTCTTAATTAGTTTATTAATGGCCATTGAAGCTAAGGGGCCGTGTGTTATGAATGCCACAACAACTGTTGCACACTATAGTTTTGGGGCACAAAGATTGGCATGTACAACCATATTTGTCTACCTTTTGATCAATCAATTAGTTCCCTCATTTGTCTTCATATCTAATATATCTAGATCAAAGCATTCTAGGTAAAATGGTTAAATTTTCTTGCTCTATCTTCTCTGAATGTTTTAAAGGAAGTCAACCTCACTTAACCCATAAAAATTTTCTTGCTCTATCTTCTCTGAATGTTTTAAAGGAAGTCAGCCTCACTTAACCCACATTTAACCCACAAATAAGGATTCAAAAATGATAATGTTGATCTTATTGGCATGTAAAATGTGGGATCGCCACTTAACCCATAAATAAGGATTCAACAACGATAATTTCGATCTTATTCCCACATGTAAAATGTGGGATCACCACTTAACCCACAAATAAGGATTCAACAACGATAATGTTGATCTTGGCATGTAAAATGTGGGAACATAAAGGTGATTTACATCATGCAACCATCTTTGTCTTTGATCAATCTATTACTTCCCACATGTAAAATGTGGGATCACCACTTAACCCAAAAATAAGGATTCAACAACGATAATGTCGATATTGGCATGTAAAATGTGGGAACATAAAGGTGATTTACATCATGCAACCATCTTTGTCTTTGATCAATCTATTACTTCCCTCATTTGTCTTCATATCTAATATATCTAGATCAAAGCATTCTAGGTAAAATGGTTAAATTTTCTTGTTCTATCTTCTTTCAATATTTTAAAGGAAGTCAACCTCACTTAACCCACACTTAACCCACAAAAATTTTCTTGCTCCATCTTCTCTGAATGTTTTAAAGGAAGTCAGCCTCACTTAACCCACATTTAACCTACAAATAATAATTCAACAACGATAATGTCAATCTTATTGGCATGTAAAATGTGGGATCACCACTTAACCCATATATAAGGATTCAACAACGATAATGTTGATCTTATTCCCACATGTAAAATGTGGGATCACCACTTAACCCACAAATAAGGATTCAACAACGAGAATGTCGATCTTGGCATGTAAAATGTGGGAACATAAAAGTGATTTACATCATGCAACCATCGTTGTCTTTGATCAATCTATTACTTATCACATGTAAAATGTGAGATCACCACTTAACCCACAAATAAGGATTAAACAACGATAATGTCGATCTTGGCATGTAAAATGTGGGAACATAAAGGTGATTTACATCATGCAACCATCTTTGTATTTGATCAATCTATTATATATATAGATCAAAGTATTCTAAATAAAATGGTCAAATTTTCTTTGTTTTCATATCTAATATATATAGATCAAAGTATTCTAAATAAAATGGTCAAATTTTCTTGCTCTATCTTCTCTAAATGTTTTAAAGGAAGACAATCTCACTTAACCCTAACCCACAAATAAGGATTCAACAACAACAATGTCGATTTTGGCATGTAAAATGTGGGAACATAAAGGTGATTTACATAATGAAATCATATTTGTCTTTGATCAATCTATTACTTCCTTGTCTTCATATCTAATATATCTAGATCAAAGTATTCTAAATAAAATGGTCAAATTTTCTTGCTCTATCTTCTCTAAATGTTTTAAAGGAAGACAATCTCACTTAACCCTAACCCACAAATAAGGATTCAACAACGATAATTTCGATCTTGGCATGTAAAATGTGGGAACATAAAGGTGATTTACATCATGCAACCATCTTTGTCTTTGATCAATCTATTACTTCCCTCATTCGTCTTCATATCTAATATATCTAGATCAAAGAATTCTAAATAAAATGGTCAAATTTTCTTGCTCTATCTTATCTAAATTTTTAAAGGAAGACAATCCTTAGATATGGTTTAGTCTGTAAGACCTATTTTGTTCTATACCCATTTTTAATAGGTAGTCTGCATCACTAGTCATATACCCAATTTTAACTCTTTATGGCTTCCATTGGTCAAAAATTCATAAGAACTCAGCATGGATGATGCCTAATATGTGCCCGGTTATATTTGAATCTCGAGCTTAAAATACAAAGAAAAGAGAAAATCGACTCCTTAGTAGTTAACCGTAGAGATGCCCAGCTGCAATTAGATTCGAATTCGACCACTAGAATGTCTCTGTTTCAATTTGTATTTTTTCCCAGGTTCCTGTATCTTATGGGGTTTCTTTGAAAATCTCTTATTTCTTCAATCCTTGCTCCTATAATTTGTTATCATGTGTTGCAGAGACCATGTTGTTATTCTTCTCTCAGTATAGAATCATTTCATGTGGGGTGATTTGGACAGTGCCTCTGGCCACCTGTACTCTAATGATAAAAAATCTTATGTGGCCAAGGAAGACCTCCAAAGCCATAGTCAGAACGCAGGTTCCTGATATATATGGGTTACATTTGATCTCAGAGCTTTGCTAGTTCAAACCCAACTCTAGAGGTCAAACACCTTTCCTCATTATCATCCCCTTCTATGGTCCCGGCTAGATCTTCACATATTGTAACTCTCCTGTTGGCTTGCAATGAGTTTATTAAATCTATTTAATTACTTTGTCAAATTTATATTTATATAAGGAAAATCTAGGTTTGGAAAATCTCATGCTTTAGACCTTTTCATCAATGGTAGATAATTTATACTTTGTATCATGTGTATCATGTGTGAATCTGTGAAAGAATTAGACCTAAGATGTATTTGTTTTTGGGACGAGAAACACATGTGACACTGGCATACCCAAGAGATCATGTAATCAATTGAGCATAGGTGATATAATTTTCACATTCAAGTGTGTTTTCTGAATAATTTGTAATAATGGCCAGGAAGAAAATAGGCAAAGACCTAAGGAGAATGCCCTTGGTTCTTGGAAGTTGTATCTGTTTCAAGATGAGAAGCATGTGTGACACTGGCATAACCAAGAGAGTATGTAGTCAAACGAGCATGGGTGATAAAAAATTTACATTAAAATACTTTTTCTCAATAACCTGCAATAATGGTCAGGAAAGAAATTGACAAAAACCCCAAGAGTATGTCCCTGGTTGTTGGAATGTAAAATATTGGTCATACCCTTCATGCCCATGTAACATTGGGTGGCATAATTGATGTGACTCGACATGCTATGCTTTAACCATAGTTATTTAGGAAAACCCCTTTGAAATCATATTCAAATGGAAGCTATATTGGTTTAGCAACATATGAATCATTAAACCTAGGGAAAAAGTGAATAATGTAAAATAGTTTTCTTAGTTATCCAAAGACATTTTTATTTCGTGGTCTGATAGAACATTTGGCTCAAGAGAACTGAAAGTCATCCATTCACTTATATGGATTCCCACAAGAACAACAACAATTCATAAATAATACTTACTCATCAAGGAACTCACAATCAATAATTATATAAGGGTCATGATAGAAGTCTTGTTAGTTTTGAGATGAGAAAACGAGTTTCTTGTGTATGTTGAATTTGTAAATTTGAATGGTTAGGACTCGTGTTAAAGAAGATTCCTTCTTACTCTTGTTTTTTTCTCTAAACAGGTGCATTTTTGGGTTTTTCTTGATCATATACTCACAGAATCTTTTCATAAGATGAGCATGTGAGTAGTCAGAAAATACACAATGTGTCATTTGCTTTGCTGTGTTGGTGCAGAATAAGAAATATTTCTCCCACCTGATAACCATTATCAAAATCAAGGGGCTCATAATGCATATGGTAAGATGATAGTTGCATTGGATATCATTGAGCAATACATTCATTGCATAGGATTTTTAGCAGTACATCATCATCAGAATCATATGAGGTCCAGCCTGTTTTAACTTTTTGGACATTGCTAAAAATGTATGTGGGAAATTAGTTGTTAATAGGCATGAGAATAAGTTGAAATCATTAAGTCCTTATGATGGTTATCTTGGAATTTCACTTGAAAATAATTTTACTGTAGTCATAAAGTCACAGAAGGAATTGTTTCTTGCATATAACAAATACATCTATAGTTTTGTATGATTCAAGAAATTGGTATCCACTTTTTGGTACACTGCCCTTTAGCATGGATAAAAATGACTATGAAATGACCTAGAGTCCCATTTGTTGCAGTATGGTCATTTCTCAGTTAAACAAATGTGTACTCATTATTTTAGCATGTTTGCTGGTTTTAACTTTTAAGCATGTGTCTTTTTTGATATATAGTGGTCTCCACTTGACACAACTAAAATTTAATTGAAACCTAGAAATTGAGTGTAAGTTTTCTTTCCATTGCTACCATATGGTGGGGTTCGTTGCTTTTGTACTGCAGATTGACACATTTACACCACAACGCTTCTTGTGGTAATCCATATGCAGTCGGCAGGGTTGCTTAAATTTGTGCAATTCTATCAGTGGATTTTTCATTTTTAATTAAATTTGGTCTCGGTCCTCTAACTCACCCCACACACATATATAAAATATTTTATTCATATTATTATGTCGGCTTCTTATCTATATATTTTTTATTTGTCTTGAAATATTATTTGACACATACATAACACATCTACCTCTATACTAGGTTGTTGAGTGTGCCTTTCAGGGAAATAAAGTTTTTTGTTTGCTGCAATATTGCGTGTATTTCTGCAATTTACTTTTTCTTCACATCTTTGCTATTTCATGTTAAATTCTGCGATTTAATGGTTTTTCCACCAGATTGCTTTAAATCCAAATCGTTGAATTTCAAATAAATAAATGGACAAAGTATTAGTGCCTATCAGTGTTACTTACAGGCCCAGGATGATAGACAAAATAATTTGGTTTGTATGTAAAGAACAAAAAACCCTTTCAATTAGATGTTAGAGATTGTATTTGTGCCTAACAGTCTGTAATTTTTTGGAGCAAAGCTAAATAGTATTTATGACACTTCCAGGAAGGATAGTGTAATTCTGGCCAGTTCATTTGAATATAAATGAAGGATGAGATGCTTTTTATTTGGGAGGATAATGGAGATAGGCAGATGTGATTTCCATCCTGTTGGTGAGAAATCCATGTTTCCGAGTTGCCCACTTTTGAAAAGCCTCAGAATTCTGTAAATATGTGGAATTAAGGGCACAATAAGAGGATCTCTATATGAAAGGAGCAAGCTAAATCTCATCTACTGCACCACTGAACATGCAGAGATTTAAGCCATATGGATACAGCCAGCCATGATAGAGCTGTATGTTAGCATGTACTAACACTATAACGCCAACATCACAGCATGACCAGCATGAGCGTGTAATGCTGGTGTTATAGCCTGACCAATACATGATAACCTAAAAGGTAAACCCTACAGGTGTATGGCATACGCGCTGGCATAAAAACCTACAGCTTGGAGGGCATCAGGGACAAGATCTATCCTTGGGTTCTACTTCTATGTTGTATCCCCTTAAAACAATCTCCTTTTGTTTAATATTTTCTTCTTCTCATATCACCTAAGAAAAGGATGTAAAATACCACTTTCAGATACGTTTAATTCTCGGCATGTTTCATAAGTCATTATGGGAACTTACTACAACCAAAAGTTTTACCATATCTCCTGGGATGAGTGTCCTTTCTTGCCAAAGCACCAAGAGGACTCTTTCCATTCAAAATACATGTCATTTGGTATAGTGAACTTGTGAATGGGTGTGGGTACTTGAGCTATTTCTTTCCAAAGAGAACATGAGTGCCCTTCCCATATGCTTATGTCATTGGTGATTATCTGACATTAAGAGTGAGATATGTCGCACAATGATTATCCCAACAAAGGTTGCCAATCCATTCTAAAAGATTACCATTTTTAATTTTAAATAGTTTTCATTCTCATTACCAGTGGTCTTTTTATTAAGAGCAAGAGAAATCATGGGGTTCTTTAAATCAAAGGAATAGATCAACTAAAGAGGTATAAAAAACCTCCATGCAAAATAAATAAAAATACGAGGTGCAGAATTCACACATAAGATAGAAGAAAACTTCTTTGAACAACCAAAAAGACAGGCTCATCTTTGATAGTGGTATTCTGCTGTTTATTTAGCTCATTTAGTGACAGGAGCTCGAGCCATTGTGAGTGTACAGTATGGAAAGCTATTTTGGACAAGATAGTTATGTAAAAAGGTCCAGCATTTTTATTTTCCGTGAATGATCGGCGAGGCTAGCAAGTTGTAATTATTTTAACTTATGATTATCCTCATTAATATTCTCCTTGATTAGTATATGGTTACACTACCCAACTAAAATCTTGCAACCTTGTCAAATTGTACTCTTAACAGACTCTGAGTTACTGATTTTGAAGAATCATTTTGAGGGAAAAGTGATAGATGGGGAATCTTCTAATGGTTTGACATATTCAATATTAGTTTTCTACCTCTTAGTAACTTCTTGTTTCATCCTCCTTTAACTTAAAGGTGACTGTTGGCCCAGCTTGAGTAGGACCAAGGTGTTGAACTCATACAGGAGCTGTTTTTGACATTATTTTTTATTGCGGTAATCATAATATATTTCTTCCCATCATTGAGTACATTGGAAGTTCGCTTACGTATGTTGGAGGAATAGTATATCTCTAACACAGACTACTTTATGGTAAAGCCAGTGCCACTAATGTGTAAAATAACATTGGTGAATTGCATTGATGGTCTTTATCTCTTAAGGTTATCCGTTGTTTTTGTGCATGTATTTGTAGCGGTCCTCTGTCCAGGCATCCTATGGATGTGTAGTGCTTCTTGTTTTATTAGTGTTATTTACTTTTACTTCCCTAGAGAAAACTGCTTGCAATTTCGGTTGTTTAGTTTGTGTGGTTCACCATGTAGATGTGAATGGCATACATGATACTTAGTCCCGAGTTTCACTTTTTGCAAATTTTAGGTATAGCTGAGGCAAATTTATTGTTTTACATATCATTTTTGACATTTGAAAGTGTAATCTGCATCTGTGGTGTTATGAAGGGCTGTATCTGATAGAGAATGACGTGTAGTCTCCTATTTACATGCATGTGCAAGCACATGGAAAGGTTGCTTATTTTGTCAATCAGAGTAAAAGGAAAGAAGTTATTGTCCATCATTGGCTCCTGGAGGTTAGGAGAGCTTGTGTAGGTAACATCTAGTTGCCCCCAAGGATATCCAACTTGGTCCATTCAATTAGCCATTTCCTAGAGGACATTCCCAGGATATGTATTAGTACCTTCATGATAGTTGACAACAAACAGTGCTAGCTCCTCTTCTACTTCTAATCTAGAGCAGTTTCCTTCTTGCATAGAGCAGTACCGATTCCTATTTACTTTCTAGGGCTTACCACTTGTGTTTACCTCTCTTTGCTTTTTATCTTTATTTGTACTTCTGTTTGTGCCTTGGAGTTGTTTTCAGCATTCTCTTTTAGAATTGTACTTTCTAGTTCCATCAACCTATTTTGGTTATTTGTGGACATGAATAAAATTTTAGTTTGTTTTATTACTCCTATCAATAATTAGCACTAATAATTTGCACAAATTAATTTGTTTAACTTCCATTAATTTCCCTGATTTGTATATTTAGAGCTGTATTACATTAGACTTTGTAGCATGAAGTCAGTTCTAGAGTGGATAAAGTGATATATGCTTCCCCACTTGTAATTTTTCCAAATACGAGTTCCAAAATTTTAACAACCCCATCTCTTTAAAAGATGTATTGTATCCTTTTTGAGTGGCATGCTCCTTATGAATATAATAAGTTAGTCAAATAATTAATATTTCTTGGCTTGGAAATGAACTTAAACTTTGATTTGCTTAAGTTGCCTATAACCAGAAAAATATATATTTTCTACTTCTAGCTCTATATAAACAAGATAACTACGAGTAATCACAAGTTCTCAAATGATGCCTTGGTTTTTACAGTTTTCAAGCCCAACATTATACTATAACATACATAATATAGCTAATAATTTTGAGATAAATTATGAGTGAATAGTTGGAAGCGATCACTTATTTTTTTTGCAAGTGTATTTCAAGTTTTAATGTTGAATATGATGCAGTTTCCATTGAAACACCTTTCAACATTTTCTTTCCAAGCTGGTAAAAATGAAAAAAGTACTCATTGACTGAGCATTTCCATAGCCTTGTCACGGCATGATGAATCCTGATACTGATATTGTACAACAACTTGCAGACAAGTTTGTTATTCCCTCCAATCATTCAACCTTTCCTCAAAATCATGTCCAATACTCAAAAGTTGATAAACAAACCAACCATTCTTCCAAAACATTTCGTATTGCCTCCAACTTTATCACCTACATCACCTTTATCTCGCATGGAAGATGTATCCCTGCTCCCCGACATTACTTTGCACCTCTCGGTGCAAATGCTAGTATTACTTGATTTTCCATGCTTATGTGGAACATGGTTGAGAGAAGGAACTATAACAACAATGGATTTGCATGAAAGATTTATAATTTTTTCAAACGTGAAAGTTGTGATTTGTTACTAAGTTTCTTCATTATTTTATAAATCATTACATGTCAAATCGAATTTACTCCTTGACTGGCATTGCATTCAACGTTGTGCACAAGTATGATTTAAATGTATCAATCAAAAGTATGATTTTATCTATATTTGATAATGCAAGTTGAATACATCATACAATACATAGGAGTGCTATGGCTATGAAGTTCAATATGAAATAATCTATTGATTGCTACTATTAATATTATATAAGGGGTGCTCCTCCAATGGCCATTTATTAGCTATGTGAAGAAGGCTTTTTCGAATTTGTATTTACTATAAGATTATGTATAGCTGAGTTGTGGACAACTAAGTAGAATTTGGTAGGAATTTTGGAGTATGTGTAATTCATAATGATCTTGTCTTCTCTTCATTGATGACTTTTCAATGTGTGAGTTTTGACCTAAGCCATTGCATTATCAATGTGTCAAGGCTCAAAACTGGACCTATATGTCAACTACTTATGATCTTTCCTAGGAACATGAATCCTAATTTTTGTAGGTTTATAATTTATCACAAGTCTGCTCTATTGTGGTTGAATTTGTCAAGGTTATCTCAAAATTTATTTAAGGTACCATGGATCTAAATTTCTTATGAACTTTCAACATTATAACAAACTTTGGTGCAAATTGTTGATCAATTCTCACTTGGTTAGGGTTATAGATGTTAATGAAACTTTTGTGTGCATACATGAGAGTTGGGTGCAAATGCACAATGTTGTGTAGCATTAGTGTGATAAATATGGGATAGTGCAAAGCATAGTTTTGAATATTAGTCTAAGTTGACTCGTACATAATCAAATCAATCAAGTTGATTGTTGGTTGAATGCTTAATTGTTGGTTCAATGGACAGAAGATCTTGCAGGCCCAAATACCAAAGGGAAAAATGGAGCCCATCATGGGGTTCTCTTTGTAATTCTCCATCACTGCTACCTTCCATGCTTCCTCAAACTCCTCTGCAACCTCAATATCAGTGCTAGTAGTAGCATGAGCAACAACACTACACTTAGCAGAACTAGAAGAACACATTTTCAAAACTGCACGAGAACTACTTCCCTCATGAGTCACTGTGTGCCATACTTGGTCTCGGTGGTTCGCTACCTTCAACTCCTCATTCAACTACCATATCTTCATTGGAACCAACACCCCGAACTCCACTAGACAACGATTCGCCATTTTGTACTAGTGATTCGCCATTTGTACTGGTGATTTGCCATGATTTTACAAGATAATATAATCTCGTGAGAGATTCGCCAAAAATATTATATATACATATTATATTATTAATAAAATGACCTTCCATTTTTCCTATGTATCATGGGGATTCGCCCAATTATTATACATGTAAATTTAGGGGGGTTCTTAAAATTTTCCCTAGACACAAACCTTGGACTATGAGAACACAGCCTTCCGGTGTCGCCATTTCCATCAGACAGGGCACCTCTAGAACAGTTGTGGCACGTTCCTCGACAAGAAGAAGAATAAAATTTACAAATCCAAATCCAACAGCTGGAAACCATGTGATCCACCCCCCACAGATGACATAGGGTCCTTCAGCTCGAATGAGGAGGAAATTGAAGCAGAAGAGGAGAATGTTGAACAGCCGAAGGGCATGCCCTCAGCCAACCCTGAAGTTCCCTATGCACCTCTAATCTCACAGAAACGCACTCATGATTCTTCTTCCTCCGATTTAGATAAGGAGACTCCTCCTTAAATGCACAATAATCTACAATTAGTTCCTGCCCAGCCAAGTCACAACGGCTCGGTCCAAGTCAGTAAGAAGAAAGGGAAAAAATGTATTTTGGAAGCCTCTACCCATTATGGGTAGATTCCTTGTCTCGCTCTCTAATTTCTGTTATTCTTGTTATCCTTTGCTTATTCCATGGTTGCTTTTTGGGACTACAGATTGATATTTTATCATTTCTCGCTCCCCTGCTCTCTAGCTTCGCTTATTTGCAAGCTCAGATTGTACTATATGTGTTTTATTAATAGATTCAGTCTTATTTAGAAAATAAAAAATAAAAAAATATGGACCAAATATACTATGTTTTCATTATAGTGGATAATGTTTTTTCATTTAAAATGTTTTTTTAAGGGATACTTGCCAACTCTAAGTTGAGTGAGAGGAAATCACACATTCTCTCATACTTGATTGTAGAATGAACCTCTCAACATAAAATAAGAAACATTAACAACAAATGTCCTTAATTATAATCTTTATCAACCATTAACGTACTCACTAATTCAAAAAGGACATGTAACATTCTAGAATTTTAATAATTAAAAAATTAACCTCTAACCAATTAATCATAATCGTGTAACACAGATTATTGATGAAGATATGCATTATTCAGTATGGAGTGTGAAGATAAGAAATAAATTACTGATATCTAAAGGTCATCCCCTGATTATTTCGAAACGCAATAATATGCATTGGAAATATACATCATGTTATATTTTCTAATAATACATTGTGATTTGTTAGAAGGAAGTGTTGTGGCACAATTTCAAATACGTTTCAAAGAAAGTGCTCACTACTTTAACTTTTCGTTATGACAACTAAATTATACAGTTTTCTTTGTGATTATGCATAGCTATTTCTAAAGTTTGAAAAGGATCATAATCCCGGTCAACTTTCTGAGTGGAAAGGATTTCAGAAAACAAAACCATTTATAAAAAAATAAATTATTCTAAGTCAAGATAATTAGGTCCAAGGCCACTGCCGATTGGTTTAGGTGCCACAGTACTACTTTTTACTACTGGTTGTTGGAGAGAGGATTTGAAGAGAAAACATTAATGCAAATAGGTATGCAGGGTGATGGCAGGATTAGTCTTGACTCACAATAACCAGTGTCGGATCCAAATACGCTGAGTAAGTGAGAGCTGGTAGTCTTTCATAGTCATCCTTAATTTTTGAGAATGTTCTAGTTGACAATAACGTTAAGTGGCACCTGGTAGTGTTTCATAATCATTCTTAATTTTTTAGAATGTTGTAGAATCAAATAAATAAGTTCAGAGTGAATCACTGAATTGTACATCTCGTTCCAAAATATTCTCGAAAATCGAATTAATTTCTGCAGTCCTTCACTCGATCATTTATCACTAATCGAAGGCCTAAACTCAACACTTTTATGATGAGAGGGCTCTCAGTCGAAGTGGTAAAGGGACAGTCAATCCAACTGCCAAGTCATGACAACACGGATGAAGGATTCTTTCTCTCTTGCTCCGAGTTATCAAATCTATCTACTCTGGATTGATTGATTGGTTCGGAACGCATTGTTGTCTTTGTTTTCATAAAGTTGGTATCTTATTATAACCTGGACAACCCACCATTCATAGAGGGAGAGAGAAGAGAGGGACCTCCATTCATAGAAGGAGAGAAAGGAGAGGGACCTCCAGAGAGCATAAAGCGTCACGTCAGGTTGGACATGGACGGTCCAACGTGACAGGCTTAGTTTAGTTGTAACCTAAGTTGAGGGCCCGAGGGCCCGGGATGTTAAGGTAGCATGACAATATGTATAGGAGACGAGGATGAGTTAACTTTTATACTACTCGCTTTTGGCATCAATATTATTAGGAGCGGGTTACGGATGTGGGAAATTATTAATCAATTAGGGCCTGTTATGGATGTGTGAAAGAAATTGTTAATCAGGGTATAAATTTGATGGGGATTTTTTTTTTTTGGCATTTTTATTCGAGGGGATTTTTTAAATTGTTTTTTTTAAGTGTTTTATATTGTTTTTTCATAACATCATAATTTTTAAATTGAGAATAAAGTATTTATTTTCTTAACCAAGTTAAATTGATTATTTTCTTTTTATCTAGATGAAAGTTAAAATAAAGTGATTGAGGTGATTTTAGTTAATTCAGTGAATTTTATGGAGACAACTGGCTATACTTAGAGGCATAATAGAATCCAATACCTAACATTCTTTCTTTTGTAGAGGGAGATTGGTGAACCAAGCTTATGCATACACTACTCAATAATAAGTAGTTTCTAGAAAGAAGAACTCATATAGCTAGATAATCATATATTCATAATTTCTCTAATTTCTAGCAGTAATTTATTGAAAATAGATGTTTGATGGGTAACATTGCACAATCTAAGTGCTCTAGGAGTTTTTTAGGGCGCTGAATCCATATATGTAGTAAAAAACCCAGTTTAAATAATAGAAATCAAGATTTTACCTCAATTTTTTTCACCACAATAAAACTAAAAAAAACTCCATTGATTTTAAATTCAACATAAAACTTTTACTTTCCTTTTTTTCTAGATACATTTTTCCCAACAATTTAGTAATTCCATAATTACAAAAAAAACTGCATAGAATAAATTTAATTTATTTTAATTATATAATTTATATTTATAATAATAATAATAAAAAGATTTTTTCTAAAACATTAAAATATCCACTGAACACTAATGCATTTCCTTAATATCAAATAGGCCGAGGAACAACAAATTGCGAAAGAAATAGGCGGCCGTGCAGATTCATAAATGTCAATTTCGAGTACAACCACTCTTTCTATTAAATCACAAGAACATGATACTTCAACACTGGTAATGATAATAGCCCATGTGGTGTAGAACAGTCGGTGATGGGGTGCACTGTTAAGGCACTCCGTTCTGTAAGGTCGCCGGTTCGAAATCCATGGGTGGAATGGAAGGAGAAAAAAATAAGAAGATTAAGATTAGTCTAAACGAGCAAAAAAAAAACACTAGTAATGATAATAAACTTTGAACATGTAGGAAATGTGAATTTAAATCATTCTTAATGTTCATCTGCTAAGTACGGAGTCTATACTATGGTTCATCTTTCTTCTTGAATTGCTCTTAAAATTAGGTGTTTAATCCAGCTATTTGAAATCCGTTATTATCGGTATGGGTGTTTAATGTAGCTCTTTCAAATCAGTGAGTAGAGGGTTAATCGAGCTATTTGAAATCCATTGTTATCGGCACAGGTGTTTAACGCATCTCTTTCCAATCATACTATATTTTAATGAGAGGGTTAATATTTTGGTTATTATGATGTAGATGGGTATAACCTAAATTTGGTAAAAGAAAATTAAAAAAGAATATTAATAATAAAAAGAATATTTCAACCATATTGATGTGTATAAATATATATATTTTTAAATATTATGCATTAATTTTATATTTTATATTAATAATTGTAAAATTTATAAGAATAGGTTAACAAAGTGACAATTTTGCTTGTAAAATAATAAAAATTTTGGTAAAATTTTGATTAAAATTGGTAGAAATTTTGGGAAATTTGAGTTGCTATTGTCAAGCCAAAAAAAATTAATGGCTAATATTAACAGGTGAGCATGGCTAGACAACTCTTTAGGCAATGTTTAAATTGTTTACTATGATCTTTATGCACTTATTATTTAATGTTTTAGGTATTTACTATGATTTGGTATTATATCATTAGACTTTCATAAAAACACATAAGCAAAGCATTTTTACAAAACAAATTTTATTTATTTATATATTTTCAGAAAATAAAAACTAATTTTTCAATTTATATTATATTATATTTAAATCAAGTGTCATAAAAATTTTAAGTATATTTGTTTATCAATTTAATAATTTAGAGTTTTTATTATTTTTTATTTTACTTATTTAATCTTTGTTATGATAAATATTTATGAAATATCAAAGAATATTTATATATTTATATTTATAGCTATTAATAACAAGTCTAGATCTATGTTAATTTTGTATGTATCATAAATTACTATTCATAAAAATAAAATAATTAATAATTAAACAATTATATATTCATCTTAAATTCCAATCTACTAAGCATCTACATATAAAGAAATTGATTCTGTAAACCATTGGAATTTACATTTTTTAATTACCATGTTTTACCAAAATAGTTGTATCAAGAATTCGTTGGGGCATGAGCAGGTTTTAAGTAGTTTTGTCAATATTCTCAGAGGAATACACATCGATGGCTCAAAGACTCCACTATGGGTAAAATTCTAGCCCAAATGTGGTTAAATGCCCTTTCTGACGGCTCGGCCATTAATTCACAGACTCTCAATATTTAAGTCTGAGCATTAGCCAGCCATATATTGCCTGCTCAAGGACCATAACTTCCTTTGGATCTCTAAGCTCTATGATGGCTTTTAAAAAGTTCCATGGGAACAACCGTGCTTTTTGTAAGGTTTATCACGGTACTGAGAACATATGACATATGGTGTTAGTCCCAGTCCTAGTATTGCACAAAACACGGCTCTAGGGAGCACAAATATAGGCACCATGTCATTTCATGGAGAGTTGAGGCTGCGAGCCTCAAAAATGGAGATGGAACTTCATGAGTAAACAAGATAAGTAATGTTTTGATTATTTTTTTAAAAATATTTTTCATGTTTATGTGTTTATGTCGAAAATTATATTTTACTTAATATCTACTATGCTATAAATAAATGTTGAGAGGAGCTCGATTCTTTGAGAGGTAAATATAGCTTGTGCACAAATTAGATTTTACATAAAAATGTACTATGCTATATTTCTTGGGAAAGAAATATTTTGTCCATGCACAAAGATTAAATGATTATGTTAAATATATGGAAAGAAATATATAAATATTTATATAATATTTCATAAAAAAGAAAATAGAAAATGAATGCTCTTTATTTTTAAAAGGATTTTGTACTCATTTAGTTTATGAAATGATAGCAAATCCAAGATATTTTCTTGAGAATGAATGTAGAATAAAGAGGGTAATTCGTGATACATTTTCATGGCTGGTGAAAAATAAAATGAAATGATAAGAATTCGAAGATGTTTTCTTGAAAATGAATGTAGAATAAAGAGGGTAATTGGTGATAAATTTTCATGGCTCGTGAAAAAGAAAATATATCAAGGGTGGTGAAAAAAAAATAAAAGATAAATGTTAGTTAGATTAATTTTCTTGGAAGGGTTTCCATGAATTTGTATGCAAGTGTCACCTATGTTTTCATTTAAAGAATACATGAGTGCACAAATATTGGATAAGAATTTTTGCATGAATTAAAGAAAATAAATAAATATTAATTTTATAAAAAGATGCATATGAATCTTGTTCATACAAGAACAAGAATGCATAAAATTTTAAGTTAACCTTGTGAATGTTTCTTAGGTTTTATGCATAAAATATGGTCATTTCATGAAAGAGAGGCATGGGAAAAACTACATGTATAAAGAAACAAAACTAGCTTATGTTAGCTTCTTCTTGCAAATGAAGTATGGATTTGTTTACATGAAAGGAATAGTTAATGATGGTGTAATTCCAAGAAGGGAATATGTCCTATGTACATTAAATAAGGGTTGTTATGATAAGCTCTTGCATGCACAAAGAATAGTGATTGCGAGCTTATGTACATTAAAGAAGAGCTATTATAATAAGCAATTTGCTTACATGAAAGGAATAGTTAATGATGGTGTAATTCCCATAAGGGAATATGTCCTATGTACATTAAATAATAGTTGTTATAATAAGCTCTTGCATGCACAAATAATAGTGATTGTGAGCTTATGTACATTAGAGAAGAGCTATTATAATAAGCTATGGCATACGCAAAGAATAGCCATTGTGATATAGAGATATATTCATTGCATGGATAGAAGAAATATTGAGTTATAATGTTTCTTTATGAAGAATTATTTGTGAGTGTTTTGTGCTATCATAAAGAATATGTTAGTTTCATTTGGAATCAGATCATGCAAATGTATGCAATATTTGTATTAGCTTTCATTGGAAAGAGTATACATATTTCTATGTGGGAAAAGATAGCATGTTATTTAGACTACATTGGAAGGAATTGTTAGTATAATCTTTGAAAAAGAGGACATGCATTTGTATGCTTAATTGCATTAGTTTTATGGAAAAGAAACCACGTATTTGCATGCCTTTTATGTTATATTTCCTCAAAAATGAAATATGTGTTTGCCTGCCCTATTGTGTTAAGTATTCCTTTGGGAAATTATTTTAGAAACTTTATGCATTGTATGCATAGAAACAAAATTCATCATGTTAGCTTTAGCACCAAAAGCAATAGTTGAAGGGCTGCTTCTTTTGCTAAACTTTAAGTAACACGAATGCACATTGTTTGATTTTCCATTGAAGGAATTCCTGGACAGTTGTAGTGATTTTCCTTGTATGAATGTGAGCGTGTGTGAGAAGTTTCATAATAATTTGGGGATTATTTGACATGAATTGATAATTACTTGATCACACTACGGTAGAGAGGTTAGAAGAAAAAATGTTGTGACAATGTATTCACATCTCATGTATGCACATGAATAAGTGTTAAAAGATCACTTAAAGATTGATTATTTATTGATTAAGGCTTTATCTAATCATTCTATAAAAGCTTGTTGATGACATCAATGACAAGAAATGTTGGTGACTTATGAGAAGGAAATATTATGCTTAACATGGTGGCAGGTAAATGATTAATGGTTCATGAAGATGAGTGCAAGTTACAGGATGGTCAGTTGTATGATGGTACATTTTAGGTACATCCATGCCACGAAGATATTAAGATATGAAGATTCGTGGGTAAATTCTATTGTAATTATTGTAATGGCTTTAAGCTAGATATTTGTATATTCCTTATAAGATTTATAACGATGATTAAGGGATGGTCTCCCTGATAAGCCATTCAGTGAGGACTGAACACCCTCACGAGCGTTTAATAATAAAATTAAATGTTTTTTGGTTTTCACCCTATGGGGTTTCCAGGGTATATTGGTGTTCAATGATGTGATTTATTATTGTGTCAAGATGATGATGTTGATTTCTTTCTTTTTATGATGTTCGCAATGTCAAGTATGTGATTACTACATGAATAAGGAAATGAATGCAAGGTATCTCATACAGTTGTATGTTAATGTACCATAGTAGAGGTTGTTAATGGTTAAGAAACTTACTATTCTTATACTAAGGTTTCGCCATGAACAGGTGAAAATTCTATGTACTGATGAGTAAAGAATATTAAAGAGTGATTTCGATAGTTACCCATGAGTAACTTGTATAAAAAAATTTAACTCCTTACATTTCCATGTGAAGTTATCAGTGTATGTTACAAGTGGTATCAAAGCTAAAGGTTGCAGCACTGGCACTTTTGGGATTTGTTAAGCGAAAATAAATTGAGGTATGCTACTAATGGACATCCGTTAAGGTATGATTGTAGAAATCTACATATTGATTGATATGATTCTAGCAATCTACATATTGTATGACATATGCAGTAGTCTACACTTGACATGAGATGTGTGATTCATGTTTATAACTACATTGAAGAGTAAAAAGTAATAAATGTTGTTGCAAAATAGTTTTCATAACATTTGGAATCTTTTTGAGGATAAAAGACAATAAAACCTTTGTTGTACTTATGAACAGTCTAAGTACTCACTAGTGAAAGTGAGAAGGCAATTAAAAATTTGTTGTACTTGTGAACAACCTTAGTACTCACTAGTGGAAGTGAGAATTTTTTATTAAGATTGTGTATATGACATAATTACTCATACATTTTATCAACATAACTAAAGCGACCATGCACTACTTGAAAAAGGATGAATGTGTATAGTGATAGTGTGCGGAACTAATGCGTGAATGAAAAATATAGGAAAGGTCCTTGAAGAGGATGAGAGTGTTTTAAAATGAAATTGGACGCTTTCAGATGTTAAAAATACACAATGGGTTGAGTAGTGAAACTTGACAATAATGACTAGTTGTCGAATGACTAGTTTTTGAATGAGTTGTGTCATGGATGCATTAAGATTATTAGTGGAATTGATTAGTTAGTGTTTTATGACTAACTAATAAAATCTATATGAATAAATGGGTTTTTTATTAAATATTATTTCAAGTGGTTAACAAGTAGTTACTTCATGTGTCACACTATTTGTAAAATCACACTATTGGAATTGGAAATATTAGACTACTACCCCAATAATTATTGACACATATGCATTAATGAATATTTATATATACTTGTATGCATGAAACTAAAATTATTTTGAAAGTGAATATTTTTTTTAACAATGCATATTTATGATTAGAGCTGTTGATGAGATTAAGCATGGTTAGCTTAATGGAAACAAGAAAAAGATAAAGCATGGTTAGCTTAATGGAAACAAAAAACCTATGAAGGTAAAACATCGCAAACATTGTAATGTGAATTGTAACAGGAAATACTAAAGTATCATGTTATAATGTGTATTATTGTGTTACTTGGGAAATAATAATGTATAAACACATGGTATCATGTTATAAAGTGCATGATTTTCTTATTTTGGAAATAATAATGTACAACACATGTATATTAGTCATGTAACCTGTTAATCTAGATATCATTGGAACCATGTTAAGGGTAAGTATGATGTATGACGTACATAAAGTTTATTTTTCTCTATGTATAATGTGCATAAGCTTCATTATGTAATTTACTATGGGAAAGAATGGTAAAAGAGAAATTTAATATGCCAGATAGTTGTGAAAAATTGTGAAAGGCTAAAAGGCCTTGGGTTGATGGAGGTTGTCTACTCGGAGGGGTTGATTGCACTTGCCCACCCGAATTTCCTCTCCCTAGAGATATATGATCTCAGTAAGGGAAAAGAGTTGGCCAAGATGGTGAAGAGGGCAAAACTTGAGGGAACTCTATTGATTTTGGAGCCCGTTGGAGGAGGTCCAGAATTCCTCAGAGATGGGACGCCGTCATAGGAATAGGCATGATTTTTCCAAGAAGAATCCTATACTGGACCTTGAGGGGGAATTGGAATTCTCGAGCTGGTTTTCTAGTGGAATTCCATTCTGGACCTAGAATGTTTTTTTGTCAAATAACTGTTTGGATGTGAAAATTACTCGATTTGGTTGTGGAAACTAATTCCCATGGGTTGAGTGGAGCATTTTGTTTACCATTGTGGTTCTCATAGCGGAACAAGTTAAGTAATAAGTTATGTGTTATATTAAAATGAATTTTTATATCATTATGTAAATATCTTATGTAGATATTAAGAGGAAAGGAGCTTAGTGCTTGAAAAATGAATTACTCGATTTGGTTGTCAAATGATCGGATTTCCTCTCGCTAGAGATTTATGATCTCAATAAGGGAAAAGAGTTGGCCAAGATGGTGAAGAGGGGAAAACCTAAGGCTACTCTATTGATTTTAGAGCCTGTTGGAGGAGGTCCAAAATTCCTCATAGATGGGACGCCGTCAGAGGAATAGGCATGATTTTTCCAAGAAGAATCCTATGCTGGACCTCGAGGGGTCATTGGAATTCCATAATTCGAGTTGGTTTGCCAGCGGAATTCCATTCTGGAACCGGAATATGGTTTTTTGTCAAATAACTATCTGGATGTGAAAATGCTCGATTCGGTTGTGGAAACCAACTCCCATGGGTTGGACGGAGCATTTTTTTTACCATTGTGGTTCTCATAGCAGAAAAAGTTAAGTAATAAGTTATGTGTTATATTAAAATGATTTTTTATATGATTATGTAAATATCTTATGTAGATATTAAGAGGAAAGGAGCTTAGTGCTTGAAAAATGAATTACTAAACGTATAAGTTAATTTGTTTTATTACTAATTTTTTTTAATGTCCTAGCAGAGGCGAGGATATGCCCATGGTGCATTGATTGACCATTGGTACGATTAGAGAGCTAGGTGCTCTCTGAGTACTTTTTGAAATACTGTGTGGATGTCTTTAGCAGGAGCCAAGACATTGTGCATGTGATGCATTGATTAGAGGGTTGGTGATCTCTGAGTACTTGTGGAAGTGATCTGATTAAAATATCTCTTGATATTGCATGAATGTTTGATAGTTACAAGTATTTCATTTGATCGTAACTATGTGACTAATGTGATTAAATTTGTTAGTCATACATTACAGGCTCTTTCCATAGAGTGTTTATGGGTTGTTCAACCATTCTCAGAGTGCTTGTGTAAAATTTATCACTACTTTAAATAAGTAATTGGTAAGTAATGGTAAATTGGTATATATATTTTTCTATATCTTTATGAATTAGAATAATGGATAAGTGGTTAAAAATGGAAATGGAAATTTTTTTTTGAGCTACACATGCTTATGACTATGGATAAAAACATTATTGTTTCAATTAATGGCATTTAAGGAAACAAAAGTATTTCCATTGTGAAGGGGAAGGACCCGATTTGGGTTGTTTATATTATTATATCATGAGTATAAGTTTAAATTTTAGTGAGAGAAGCACACCGAGAATGGTGTTCTCTTAAGGGGAGAGTACGTAACATCCCTGTAAACCATTGGAATTTACATTTTTTAAGTACCATGTTTTACCAAAATAGTTGTATCAAGAATTTGTTAGGGCTTAAGCAGGGTTTAAGTAGCTTTGGAAATACTCTCAGAGGAATACACAACAGTGGCTCAGAGACTCCACTCTAGGTAAAATGCTAGCCTGAATGTGGTTAAATTCCCTCTCGGAAGGTTCGGCCATTAATTCGCAAGCTCGCAATATTTACGTCGGAGCATTAGCCAAGCCATATATTGCCTGCTCAAGGACCATAACTTCCACTTGTTCTCTAAGCTCTGTGCTGGATTTTGAAAGGTTCCATGGGAACAACCGTGGTTGATGTAAGGTTTATTAAATAGTACTAAGAACATATGACATATGGTGTCAGTCCCAATCCTAGCATTGCACAAAACAGGGCTGTAGGGAGCACAATTACAAGCACCGTGTCATTTCATGGAGCATTGAGGCTGCGAGGCTCGAAAAGGGAGATGGAACTTTATGAGTGAAAAAGATAAGTAATGTTTTTTTATTTTTGGTGTTTTATTATTTTCTCCAAAATATTTTCCATGTTTACGTGTTTGTGTGGAAAATTATATTTTACTTAATATATACTATGTTATAAATGAACATTGAGAAGAGCTCAATTCTTTGAGAGGTAAATATACCTCGTGCACAAACTAGATTTTACTTAAAATTATACTATGCTATATTTCTTGGAAAAGAAATGCTTTGTCCATGCACAAAGATGAGATGATTATGTTAAATATATGGAAAGAAATATATAAATATTTATATAATATTTCATAAGCAAGAAAATAGAAAATGCATGCTCTTTAGTTTAAAAGGGATTTTGTACTCATTTAGTTTATGAAATGATAACAAATCCAAGATATTTTCTTCAATATGAATGTAGAATAAAGAGGGGAATTCGTGATACATTTTCATGGCTGGAGAAAAAGAAAATGAAATGATAAGAAATCCAAGATATTTTCTTGAAAATGAATGTAGAATAAGAGGGTAATTTGTGATACATTTTCATGGCCGGTGAAAAAGAAAATATATCATGGATGTTGAAAAAAAATAAAAGATAATTGTTAGTTAGATGAATTTTCTTGGAAGGGTTTCCATCAATTTGTATGAAAATGTTACCTATGTTTTCACTTAAAGAATACATGAGTGCACAAAGATTGCATAGCAATTTTGTGCATGAATTAAAGAAAATAAATAAATATTATTTTTATAAAAAGATGCATATGAATCTTGTTCATACAAGAACAAGAATGCATAAAAGTTTAAGTTAACCTTGTGAATGTTTCTTAGGTTTTATGCATAAAATATGGTCATCTATGGTCATTTCCTAAAAGGGAGGCATGGGAGAAACTACAGGTATAAAGACAAAAAAAATATGTTATGTTAACTTCTTCTTGCAAATGAAGTATTCATTTGTTTACATGAAAGTAATAGTTAATGATGGTGTAATTCCAAGAAGGGAATATGTCCTATGTACATTAAATAAGAGGTGTTATGATAAGCTCTTGCACACACAAAAAATAGTTATTGGGTTAAGTGTTACATTAAATAAGAGTTGTTATGATAAGCTCTTGCATGCACAAGGAATAGTGATTGTGTTACATGTTATGTACATTAAAGAAGAGCAATTATAATAAACTATGGCATGCGCAAAGAATAGCCGTTGTGATATAGAGATATATTCTTTGCATGGATAGAAGAAATATTGAGTTATAATGTTTCTTTAGGAAGAATTATTTGTGAGTGTTTTGTGCTATCATAACCAATATGTTAGTTTCATTTGGAATGAGATCATTCAAATGTATGCAATATTTGTATTAGCTTTCATTGAAAAAAGTATACATATTTATATGTGGGAAAATATTGCATGTTTTGTTAGACTACATTTGAAAGGATTGTTAGTATAATATTTGAAAAATAAGACATGAATTTGTATGTTTAATTGCATTAGTTTTACGGAAAATAAACCACGTCTTTGCATGCCTATTATGTTATATTTCCTCGAAAAGGAAACATGTGTTTGCATGCTCTATTTTGTTAAGTACTCTTATGGGAAATTACTTTAGAAACTTTATGCATAGGAACAACATTCATCATGTTAGCTTTAGCACCAAAGGAAATAGTTGAAGGGCTTGTTCTTTCGCTTTAAAGTTTAAGTAACACAAATGCACAATGTGTCATTTTCCATTGAAGGAATTCTTGGAGAGTTGTAGTGATTTGTCCTTTACGAATCTGAGCATGTGTGAGAAGTTTCATAATAATGTGGGGATTATTTGACATGAATTGATAATTACTTTATCACACTACGGTAGAGAGATTAGAAGAAAGAACATTGTGATAATGTATTCACATCTCATGTATGCACGTGAATAAGTGTTAAAGGATCACTTAAATATTGATTATTTATTGGTTAAGGCTTTATCTAATCATGCTATAAAATCTTGTTGATGACATCAATGACAGGAAATGTTGGTGACTTATGAGAATGAAATATTATGCTTAACATGGTGGCAGGTAAATGATTAATGGTTCATGCAGACGAGTGCGAGATGCAAGATGGTCCATTGTATGATGGTACATTGTAGGTACATCCATGCCACGAAGATATGAAGATATGAATATTCATGGGTAAATTCTATCATAATTATTGTAATGGATTTAAACTAGATATTTGTATATTTCCTTGTAATATTTATAACGATGGTTAAGGGAAGGTCTCCCTTATAAGCCATTAAGTGAGGACTAAACACCCTCATGTGCATTTAATAATAAAATTAAACGTTTGCTAGTTTTCACCCTACGGGGTTTCCAAGGTATATTGGTGTTCAATGATGTGATTCATTATTGTGTCAAGATGATGATTTTGATTCCTTTCTTGTTGTGATGTTCATAATGTCAAGTATGTGATGACTACATGAATAAGGAAATGAATGCAAGGTATCTCATACATTTGTATGTTAATGTACCATAGTAGAGGTTGTTAATGGTTAAGCAACTTACTATTCTTATACTAAGGTTTCACTATGAACAGGTGAACATTATATGTAATGATGAGTAAATAATATTAAATAGTGATTTGGATAGTTATCCGTGATTAACTTGTATAAAAAATTTTAACTCCTTACATTTCCATGTGAAGTTTTCGGTGTATGTTACAAGTGGTAACAGAGCTAAGGGTTGCAGCACTAGCACCTTTGGGATTTCTTAAGCGACAATAAATTTCGGTATGCTACTAATGGACATCAGTTAAGGTATGATTCTAAAAATCTACATATTGATTGATATATGATTCTAGAAATCTACATATTGAATGATAGATGCAATAGTATACTCTTGACATGAGATGTGTGGTTCCTTTTTATAAGTACATTGAAGAGTAAAAAGTAATAAATGTTTTTGTAAAACAATTTTCATAGCATTTGGAATCTTGTTGAGGATAAAATAATATGAAACCTTTGTTGTACTTATGAACAACCTGAGTACTCTCTAGTGAAAGTGATAAGACAATA
Organism: Pinus albicaulis; assembly: GCA_034641835.2. Lineage (NCBI taxonomy): Eukaryota > Viridiplantae > Streptophyta > Pinopsida > Pinales > Pinaceae > Pinus > Pinus albicaulis. The sequence continues at coordinate 119,506 of JAXQQM020084970.1, forward strand.
AAACCTTTGTTGTACTTATGAACAACCCGAGTACTCGCTAGTGAAAGTGAGAAGACAATAAAACCTTTGTTTTACTTGTGGACAACCTGAGTACTCACTAGTGGATGTGAGAGTTGTTTATTAACATTGGGTATATGACATAATTACTTATACATTTAATCAACATAACTAAAGTTACCATGCACTACTTGAAAAAGGATGAATGTGTATAGTGATGGTGTGAAAAACTAATGCGTGAATGAAAAATATGGGGAAATTCCTTGAGGAGGATGAGAGTGCTTTAAAATGAAATTGAATGGAGCCTTTCAGATGTTAAAAATACACAATGGATCAAGTAGTGAGACTTGACTATAATGACTAGTTGTCGAATGACTATTTTTTCAATGAGTTGTGTCATGGTTGCATTCAGATTATTAGTGGCATTGATTAGGTAGTGTTGTATGAATAACTAATAAAACTTATATGCATGAATGGGTTTTTATTAAATATTGTTGCAAGTGGTGAACAAGTAGTTACTTCACGTGTCACACCATTGGTAACATTACACTATTGGAACTTTCAGGATGTGCATTGATTATCGTCAACTGAATAAGTTGACCATTAAAAATAGATATCCTTTGCCTAGAATTGATGATATTTTTGATCAAGTGAGAGGAGCTTCAGTATTTTCGAAAATTGACTTAAGAACTGGTTATCACCAGCTTAGAATTAAAGAAGAAGACATCAGCAAAACAACCTTTCGAACCAGGTATGGTCACTATGAATTTGTAGTCCTACCTTTTGGTTTGACAAATGCCCCTGCCACATTCATGTGCCTAATGAACAGTGTGTTAAACAAGTACTTGGATAAATTTGTCCTTGTGTTCATAGATGATATCTTAGTTTACTCAAAAAGTGAGGAGGAACATAAAGAACACTTGAGGATAGTATTGCAAACTCTAAAGGAAAATCAGCTATATGCCAAGTTTAGCAAATGTGAGTTTTATAAAGACAAGATCCAATATTTGGGTCATATTATTTCTGAACAAGGCCTTGCTGTTGACCCTGAAAAGATAAAGGCTATAAAAGAATGGCCGGTACCAACTGATGTTTCAGCAGTGAGATTGTTCATGGGGATTGCAGGCTATTATCGCAGATTTGTAGAGAGGTTTTCTTCCATAGCACATCCCATCACATCATTACAAAGGAAAGGTGTCAAGTTTGAATGGACTGCAAAATGTCAAAACAATTTTGACCAATTAAAACTGAAACTTACTACAGCCCCTATACTGAAGATTGCAGATCTTGATAAATAATTTGTGGTATGTACAGATGCATGTAGAGAAGGATTGGGAGGAGTTCTTTTGCAGGAAAATTCAGTTATTGCCTATGAATCTAGGAAACTGAAGATACATGAATAGCATTATAGTGCCTATGATTTAGAATTAGCTGCTGTTATTCATGCTTTGAAAATGTGGCGGAACTATCTTCTTGGAAAAAAATTTACATTGATGACTGACCATATTAGTCTCAAATATTTCTTTTCCAAAACTGATTTGAATGCCAGACAAGCCAGATGGCCGTCCTTTTTAAGTGAATTTGATATGGATATAAAACATATTAGAGGGAAAGAAAATAAAGTTGCTGATGCATTGAGCAGAAATGCGTGTTAGAATATCAATAACATTGGAAGTAATGCTCAGATCGATGTAGAAGATTTGGTGAAGAAGGCAGCAAATCAAGACCCAAATTATGAAAAACTTCTGGTGAAATTGCAGAAAAAGGAGAAGACTGATTTCACTCAAAATCGAAAAGGGCTGATCTGTTATAAAAACAGATTGTATATTCCCAATGTAGAGTCTTTAAAAAGGGAAATTTTGGATGAGTACCATAAACAACCATATGCAGGACATCCAGGATATCAGAAAATGTTAACAGCCTTGAAAAAAAAGTTATTCTGGCCAGGAATGAAGAGAGATGTAGCAGAATATTTAAACAGATGCATGGAATGTCAACTAGTCAAATTTGAACATCAGCATCCTGCGGGACTTTTAAACCCTTTACCAATTGCAGAATGGAAATGGGACACAGTTTCCATGGATTTTATAACAGGGTTACCCAAAACCAAATACTAGCATGATTATGTAATGGTAGTAGTAGATACTCTAACAAAAGCTGCTCACTTTACACCAGTGAAATCTACCTTTGGGACAGCTCAAGTAGCGAATGTGTTCCTGAAGGAGGTAGTAAGGCTCCATGGGGTTCCGAAGGTGATTGTGTTCCTGAAGGAGGTAGTAAGGCTCCATGGGGTTCCGAAGGTGATTTTTTCTGATAGAGATGCTAAAGTTACAGCAGCCTTTTGGAAAGGGCTATTTGGGGGTATGGGCACTAAATTGAATTTTAGTACCGCTTACCACCCTCAGACCGATGGTCAAACGGAAAGAACAAATCAAATTTTGGAAGACATTCTGAGAATGTATCTGATCGATAGACCATCAAAATGGGAAGATTTCTTGCATTTAGCTGAATTTGCCTATAATAACAGCTACCAATCCTCCATCAAAATGAGTCCGTTTGAGGCACTGTATGGGAGGAAGTGTCGTACTCCTTTGAGATGGAGTCAGCCAGAAGATAAACTAATGTTGGGACGAGATGCTTTACAAGAGATGGAAAGAATTGTTAAACAGATACAAAGAAACATCAAGACTGCACAAGATCGCCAGAAGAATTATGCTGATAAGAAAAGAGTACACCGAGAATTTAAAATCGGAGAGCATGTGTATTTGCGTATTAAACCCAAAAAGAGCACACTTTATGCTGGAAGTTGTGCAAAACTAGCTCCTAGATATTGTGGTCCTTTTGAAATCTTAGAAAGGGTGGGACCAGTGGCTTACAAACTGGCCTTACCACCCCATGTTAGAGTTCATGATGTATTTCATGTTTCATTGTTAAAAAGATATGTGCATGATGCTTCTCACATAGTTGATTGGAATGTTGTACATGTGGAACCAGAAGGGGAGTTTCTGCCAGAACCGCTTCAAATATTGGAGCGAGAAGAAATTGAATTGAGGAACCGAACGGTAGCAAGAGTAAAGGTGCAGTGGAAGCACTTTACTGCTGAAGAAGCTACCTGGGAAAGAGAAGCTGAAATGATGGAAAAATATCCATTTTTATTTGCAAAATGAACTCTAGTAGTTGAATAATAACACCGAGGACGGTGTTTATTTTCAGAGGGGGAATATGTAACACCCCCAATTTATGTGTTTGAATTTCAAAGCTAGACATTTGAACTTTAAATCCTAAGGGGAGTGGACCCCAAAGGATAAGAAATTAGTGAATGTAATTAAATATTTTATTTGAGGAAATGAATAAAAGGATTGTGTGCAGATTGACCTAAATGAGATTTATGAGATCACTTGCTAAATCCATGAGGATGGATAAGGCAACTAATCCCCAGAATCTTTCAAAAAAATCCTTGAAAGAAATTATTCTAATTTAGATTTTTGAGGAAGAATCTAAATTTCCCCAATGATGAGGAAAGTAGTTGGGCAGAGGTGAAAAAGCTGGAAAAGCTGAGGAAAAGCATAAAACAGCTTTAAAGTGTCCCTAAATAGGGAAGCCTAAGCAAACAGGAAGAAAAGCATCGTGAGATTCTGGACGCAGAATTAGAAACAGGCTTTGGGGAACAATAGCTTAAATAAGCTGCTCTTGCACAGATTAGAGGTTGATCTGTGTCAAGGAGATGATCTCAGCTTGGGGGTGAGTTCTGGGAGACAAAAAGGACTCTAAGGTTGGGAGGTTGGTCAAGTGCATGAGTGGTATGTCTTTAAATTTATTGGTGTGTTTACTTCATACAGTATGAATTGGCTACATATAAAAGTAAATTTTATATTAGAATATAAGTTCTACATTTAACTGAATCCATCATAAGGAATATACCCTTGAAATTCTGCACAGTTGTAGAACTAAAATCTGTGGAGGAGAATCCAACAGAATCTTTAAACCAGTGTTGGTTTAAATCTGTGGATACCTATCCCTTCACAGAAGAATTCTATAAATTGGTTTTAATCTGCTTATGTTTCATAGCATGATTTTAACATGTATAAATATAAGATAGAAAGAAATTTTAGTTGTCAGTACTAAACTTGGAATTAGCAGAAGGGGAATTGTAAATTTTCACTGTGTATTAAGAAATGAAAGTAGGTATTGTATCAACTGATCCTATTGTCAGCACATGATTTGTATATAATCAGAAGCTCAATGGTAAATTTATATTGCATGCAAGCAACCCACTTTAGCAAAAGAAAACCACTACTGTATGGCAAGAAACTATGCATCGATAGTATATTCTGGAATCTATTCTAATATTAGACAATAGAAAGTGAAAAGACAAAAGATAGTTATGCAAATCAACAACATGCATATGCTGAATAGCATAGTATAGTGAAGTGTATTTACAGCATAGCATATTGAAGTATAGGTACAGTATAGTATCTTGCAGTATATGAACCCTAGTCTCTCTATATGTACCCAAGACAAGGAAGTAAAACAGCAGAGCATACATACATATGTTTGTAAAACATAGAAGGAGAGATATCTAATTATACACTGCTTGTAGATCCATTAGACAAATATGAGGTACAAATTTATAAGAAGGGTATAAAATATAAATGACGATATGTTGTACTATTTTCAAGAAGTATTAAAAGAGATTTAGATACTACAACTAGAAAAACTATACACTAGTATAGTATGAAAATGTCTTACACCAGGCAGAAAGCCCTCGCAAATACAAGAAGGACAGACAGAATAAACCATTATTGAAAACAATAATAACTCTGAGGAATACAAATATATGTAATCGAAATTCAATATGAAGAGAAAATAGTACACTAACTTTCTCGCGGTTCATAAACGAAAACATGAGCTGAACGAGGCCAATTGATATAAATATATGAGATTAGCATTTTGACCAAGGTATACATATCAATATACAAGAAAATCGAGACGAGTGTAAATCCCAGTGGCCTGAGGACTATCTTGAAAAGCCACGGGAGTATCCATAATTAATTTTTCAAGTCGAGACTTAATAATGGAATTGTCCAGATTTATACAACTCATAAATAAAAAATTTAAACTGCCTAACGAGCATTACACAGCTATAGGGATTCCCTCCAACCAGTATTCGGTGAATACTGACCTGCAAGTGGGGAAAACGAAGCCAACGTTAGCTTCAAGGCTGCCATTACTATCTGTGGGAGTGTAAGAGAGCAAGACGCAAGGGTTACATTACCTGCGCAAGTGAACGACCAAGTTAAATCCCCTACTAAACGAGCTCAGTAGAACGAAAATGCGCTAAAACAAAACGAAGGTCTGAGAAAAATGATAATACCTGGGGAAGTAGAGGTCAAAACCAATCCAGAGCCTGTACGTGTACACAGGAGAGAGAAAATTTAGTTAGCCATAAATAAATAACGAAAATAGATGCTCAAAGTCGAACCACGGAAAGTGCCTTACCCAATGTATATGAGCTCGACCTACACTGGTCAAGATGGGAATGAACCAGAGCGTTACTCCAGTGCAATAAGAATAAACCCCGAGACAATCATTGATGCGTTCAAATGGAGGAGAACTTCTGAACACTAGAGCTGTCGTTCATAACGAGCTCTGGAAAATTCACATACGAAAATGCCAACGAATAAATTCAATACGCACCCTCTAACGCATGAGATGCAAACCAACAAATCCCTGCAACCTAACACAGAAATTTATAAGACGCGTTGAAATCATATCAATGGGGTGGATGCAAATCACCTGTAACCAATAACGACATATGATACATCTAAAATCAACAATCGCTGTGAGGGCTCAACGAAAGAAGCATACAATTAAATATGCAGAAGGAAACCTTGATTTAACAGTAAGTTTCATACCTGAATCGTCAGGATAGTCTAGAGCTACGCCCAGGAGGTAACCGAGCTCGGTGTAGAGCTAAGGCATCAAAAAGATCGCTCTGCCATGGATAACACCGACGCGCAGGAAGAAAACCAAAAGAACCCTGAACAAAGTCTTATGTGAGATTATATTCGAACTGATTTACATAAAACCCTAAAGCCAAAGTGAATCGACGCCGTCCAACTTACGAGATCGGAGGAAAAGAGCCACAGATCGAGGCATTAATAAACCAGGTACAACCTGCATTTAAAATCCAACTCAACGATTAATGCCAATTAAATGTCGATTGAGCTGGCGGGGTTATAGAAGGAGGGTAGTCGACCAAGTAAGGTGATGGGAAGAGCCTGAACTATCGTGGAACGAATCCAAGTGACCACAAATGGGCGTAGAATTGTTACTGCCTATGTGGCGAAACCAAAAACGCAACAAACACTATCTGTGAGCTTACGTGGGAGACTGATTCTCCGTCTCCATTCAACCATACGACGTATCAAACAACAAGCTCATATTATGTGGTGGCCAAGTCAATGGTATTGGTGTGAAGTCGAAATAATGATGGGTGATCAATTAATTCGACTTGATTAACATGTACGCCGAAATATCACCATAGGTCAAGTCCGTCCATCATGACTGATATGCTATCCCTCAGTAAAGACTTGGAGTACGTGGAAACATGAAGGCAGAGCCTACGAAATTTCATATAGATATATGGATAATTAAAATCGTGGCCAAGGTGTGAAATCAAATCGAGTTCCTCTACGTTCCTCCATGTTATACGATCATGTCAACAAGTACAACAAGAGTGGGACTTATGAAATGGATAATTATACATAATTATATAGCCCATTCCTTATAATTGTTTATCATTGCTATAATTGTTATAAATCTATAACATATGTTTATAATTGTTATAAACATCTATATATCATAGCTATGGTAATGAAGAGTTCAAGAAATTTAAATGTCATATGGGTTTTAGATCCATTTTATTATGTATAGTGGAACAAAGTTGATACGAGGGAAATAAATCGAAATGTAGGGAATCAATCCTGAACAGATCACATTTGTAAAAAGAATAAGCATAATCCCTTGCTAGGATTCACTGAAGAAATTAAATGGAATTTTTTTTTTTGGGAGGTAAAATGGGAGGTGTGGAAAATGGTATTAGAGCCCACGTTACAAAACTGGGCTGGTGACATTGTGCTCACTGTTGCTATGTATTCACTAAATAAATTTAATTCTGTGGAAAAAAATATATATATATATTTTATATTTTTTATCTCACTGATCTGTGTTGAGTGTGTACAGTGGTGCTGAAATGGAAGAAGGTGGCGAAATTTATGTTGATCTACGTGACGAGGATAATGCACCAGATCCAAATGCGCCCATGATGGCTATGTTGCAGGAATTGTAACAAGAGTTGGCTGAGATAAAAATCCAGAATGGCATATTGTCATTAGCTAGTGAGGAGCAGGAAAAGCTCATCAGAGAATTAACTTCGCGGAACAGCCAGGAAGGCGAAGGTTCCGGAAAGAGGAAAACTGATGAGTCTGAAGATGACGATGCAGTAAGGCATTAATACAAACAGAAAAAGGAATTACAGGGAGAATTCCAAAAAATCAAGCCTCCCTCCTATGATGGGGAGAAGGAGGAAGATGCGGAAGCTTGGTTATTGAATATGATCAAGTATTTCCAGGTTTATGAATATGATAGTAATCTGAAGGCCAGATTAGCTGTTTACCAGCTACAAGGCAAAGCTACCTTGTGGTGGGAGGAGATGAAAATGGTGCATGCCATCGATGAAAAGACAGTCACTTGGGAAGATTTCCAGGTTAAGTTCAAAAACTGCTACCTAAATGAACGTTACTATGATGACAAAGCAAAGGAATTCCATGAGCTTAGACTAGGACAGCTCACTATTGATGAATTTGTTACTAAGTTTACAAATCTGCTGAGATATGTACCCTACATAAGGGAGGAAAAATCAAAGGTACAGAGGTTTCTGAATTGTTTGCCTATTGTTTACAAAGAGAAAATTGAATTTGATAACCCAAAAACAATGGACGAAGCTGTTAGAAAAGCCAGATTATGTTACCAATAGTTCAAAGGAAAAAATGAACAAGGAAAAAGCTGGGTAAACAAGAATGATTTCAAAGGGATGAAACAGAAACCAGCCTATTTGAAAAATTTTGGCAGAGATCACCAATGGAAAAAGTTTAATAAACCTAAAGAAAGCCAAACTGCTCAGTCCCAAGTAGCTTCCAAACAAATAGAGGGAGACAGTAAAAACGAAGGGACAGTCAAAATGAGAGAACCCCTGAAATGTTGGGGCTGTGGAGAACCCCATCTTTTGAGGGACTGCCCTCATCGGAACATTCATATGCTCATGAGAGACCGAGAAGCAACAACAGTAAATGATATAGCCAGAAATATACCAACTATTAGTGCAGCCCTAGAAAATCGGCAAGCAAAACATCAAGCAACCATGGTGGAAATGGAGGGTAAGATTTCTGACCTATCTGTTACTGTTCTAATTGATCCAGGTGCTTCTTTGAGTTACATTAGTCCAAATATTGTAGAAAAATGTAACTTAAAAACTGAAAAATTTCAACAGTCATGGTTAGTATAGCTTGCCACTGGAACTAAGAGAAAGGTAACACATAAACTGCCCGGAACAGCAATCAAATTAAATGAGTTTCAAACAGAAATAAAATTGAACATTCTGCCCTTAGGGTCTTATGATCTACTGATCGGAATGGACTGGCTGGAAAAGAAGAAAGCCTTGATGAACTGCTGGGATAAAACTTTTCATTGTGTAGATGAGGAAGGGAAACCTTTTATTCTTAAAGGGAAACAAAAACCTATTTCTATAAGACAAATTTCAGCACTGCAATTAAAAAGAACAGCTAGAAAAGGATACCAAGTTTATGCAGTGCATGTGGAAGAAACAGAACAGAAAACTGAAGAGGAACTACTGGATGCTGTACCAGTAATAAGAGAATTCAAGGAAGTTTTTCCAAAGGAAATCCCTCATCTTCCCCCCAACAGAGAGATTGATTTCTCAATTGATCTGGTGCCGAGAGCAACACTTGTCTCCCGAGCGCCTTATCGAATGAGTCCTCCTAAACTGATGGAACTAAAAATGCAATTGCAAGAACTGCTAGATAAAGGGTACATCTGACCGAGTGTGTCTCCTTGGGGAGCACCGATGCTGTTCGTGAAAAAGAAGGATGGAACTTTCAGGATGTGCATTGATTATCGTCAACTGAATAAGTTGACCATTAAAAATAGATATCCTTTGCCTAGAATTGATGATTTTTTTGATCAAGTGAGAGGAGCTTTAGTATTTTCAAAAATTGACTTAAGAACTGGTTATCACCAACTTAGAATTAAATAAGAAGACATCAGCAAAACAGCCTTTCGAACTAGGTATGGTCACTATGAATTTGTAGTCCTACCTTTTGGGTTGACAAATGCCCCTGCCACATTTATGTGTCTAATGAACAGTGTGTTAAACAAGTACTTGGATAAATTTGTCCTTGTGTTCATAGATGATATTTTAATTTACTCAAAAAGTGAGGAGGAACATAAACAACACTTGAGGATAGTATTGCAAACTCTAAAGGAAAATTAGCTATATGCCAAGTTTATCAAATGTGAGTTTTATAAAGACAAGATCCAATATTTGGGTCATATTGTTTCTGAACAAGGCCTTGCTATTGACCCTGAAAAGATAAAGGCTATAAAAGAATGGTCGGTACCAACTGATGTTTTAGCAGTGAGATCGTTCATGGGGATTGCAGGCTATTATCGCAGATTTGTAGAGAGGTTTTCTGCCATAGCACATCCCATCACATCATTACAAAGGAAAGGTGTCAAGTTTGAATGGATTGCAAAATGTCAAAACAGTTTTGACCAATTAAAACTGAAACTTACTACAGCCCCTATATTGAAGATTTCAGATCCTGATAAAGAATTTGTGGTATGTACGGATGCATGTAGAGAAGGATTGGGAGGATTTCTTTTGCAGGAAAATTCAGTTATTGCCTATGAATCTAGGAAACTGAAGATACATGAACAGAATTATAGTGCCTATGATTTAGAATTAGCTGCTATTATTCATGCTTTGAAAATGTGGCGGCACTATCTTCTTGGAAAATTTTTTACATTGATGACTGACCATATTAGTCTCAAACATTTCTTTTCCCAAACTGATTTGAATGTCAGACAAGCCAGATGGCTGTCCTTTTTAAGTGAATTTGATATGGATATAAAACATATTAGAGGGAAAGAAAATAAAGTTGCTGATGCATTGAGCAGAAATGCTTGTCAGAATATCAATAACATTGGAAGTAGTGCTCAGACCGATGTAGAAGATTTGGTTAAGAAGGCAGCAAATCAAGACCCAAATTATGAAACACTTCTGGTGAAATTGCAGAAAAAGGAGAAGACTGATTTCACTCAAAATCAAAAAGGGCTGATCCGTTATAAAAACAGATTGTATATTCCCAATGTAGAGTCTTTAAAAAGGGAAATTTTGGATGAGTACAACAAACTACCATATGCAGGACATCCAGGATATCATAAAATGTTAACAGCCCTGAAAAAGAAGTTATTATGGCTAGGAATGAAGAGAGATGTAGCAGAATATTTAAGCAGATGTATGGAATGTCAACTTGTCAAAGTTGAACATCAGCATCCTGCGGGACTTTTAAACCCTTTACCAATTGCAGAATGGAAATGGACATAGTTTCCATGGATTTTATAACAGAGTTACCCAAAACCAAATACCAACATGATTCTGTAATGGTATTAGTAGATACTCTAACAAAAGCTGCTCACTTTATACCAGTAAAATATACCTTTGGGACAACTCAAGTAGCGAACGTGTTCCTGAAGGAGGTAGTAAGGCTCCATGGGGTTCGGAAGGTGATTGTTTCTGATAGAGATGCTAAGTTTACATCAGCCTTTTGGAAAGGGCTATTTGGAGGTATGGGCACTAAATTTAATTTTAGCACTGCTTACCACCCTCAGACCGATGGTCAAATGGAAAGAACTAATCAAATTTTGGAGGACATGCTGAGAATGTATATGATGGATAGACCCTCAAAGTGGGAGGATTACATACATTTAGCTGAATTTTCCTATAATAACAGCTACCAATCCTCCATCATAATGAGTCTGTTTGAGGCACTGTATGGAAGGAAGTGTCGTACTCCTTTGAGCTGGAGTCAGCCAGAAGATAAACTAATGTTGGGACCAGATGCTTTACAAGAGATGGAAAGAATTGTTAAACAGATACAAAGAAACATCAAGACAGCACAAGATCGCCAGAAGAATTATGCTGATAAGAAGAGAGTGCACCGAGAATTTAAAGTGGGGGAGCATGTGTATTTGCGAATTAAACCCAAAAAGAGCACACTTTATGCTGGAAGTTGTGCAAAACTGGCTCCTAGATACTGTGGTCCTTTTGAAGTATTAGAAAGGGTGGGACTAGTGGCTTACAAGCTGGCCTTACCACCCCATGTTAGAGTTCATGATGTATTTCATGTTTCATTGTTAAAAATATATGTGCATGATGCTTCTCACATAGTTGATTGGAATGTTGTACAGGTGGAACCAGAAGGGGAGTTTCTGCCAGAACCGCTTCAAATATTGGAGCGGGAAGAAATTGAATTGAGAAGCAGAATGGTGGCAAGAGTAAAGGTGCAGTGGAAGCACTTTACTGTTGAAGAAGCTACCTGGGAAAGAGAAGCTGAAATGATGGAAAGATATCTATTTTTGTTTGAAAAATGAACTCTAGTAGTTGAATAACAACACCGAGGACGGTGTTTATTTTTAGAGGGGGAATATGTAACACCCCCAATTTATGTGTTTGAATTTCAAAGCTAGACATTTGAAATTTAAATCCTAAGGGGAGTGGATCCCAAAGGATAAGAAATTTGCGAATGTAATTAAATATTTAATTTGAGGAAATGAATAAAATGATTGTGTGCAGATTGACCAAAATGAGATTTATGAGATCACTTGCTAAATCCACGAGGATGGATAAGGCAACTAATCCCCAGAATCTTTCAAAAAAATCCTTGAAAGAAATTATTCTAATTTAGATTTTTGAGGAAGAATCTAAATTTCCCCAATGATGAGGAAAGTAGTTGGGAAGAGGTGAAAAAGCTGGAAAAGCTGAGGAAAAGCATAAAACAGCTTTAAAGTGTCCCTAAATAGGGAAGCCTAGGCAAACAGGAAGAAAAGCATCCTGAGATTCTGGATGCAAAATTAGAAACAGGCTTTGGGGAAAAATAGCTTAAATAAGCTGCTCTTGCACAGATTAGAGGTTGATCTGTTTCAAGGATATGATCTCAGCTCGGGGGTGAGTTCTGGGAGACAAAAAGGACTCTAAGGTTGGGAGGTTGGTCAAGTGCATGAGTGGTATGTCTTTAAATTTATTGTTGTGTTTACTTCATACAGTATGAATTGGCTACATATAAAAGTAAATTTTATATTAGAATATAAGTTCTACATTTAACAGAATCCATCATAAGGAATATACCCTTCAAATTCTGCACAGTTGTAGAACTAAAATCTGTGGAGCAGAATCCAACAGAATCTTTAAACCAGTGTTGGTTTAAATCTATGGATACCTATCCCTTCACAGAAGAATTCTATAAATTGGTTTTAATCTGCTTCTGTTTCATAGCATGATTTTAACATGTATAAATATAATATAGAAAGAAATTTGAGTTGTCAGTACTAAACTTGGAATTAGCAGAAGGGGAATTGTAAATTTTCACTGTGTATTAAAAAATGAAAGTAGGTACTGTATCAACTGATCCTATTGTCAACACATGATTTGTATATAATCAGAAGCTCAATGGTAAATTTATATTGCATGCAAGCAGCCCACACTTTAGCAAAAGAAAACCACTACTGTATGGCAAGAAACTATGCATCGATAGTATATTCTGGAATCTATTCTAATATTAGACAATAGAAAGTGAAAAGACAGAAGATAGTTATGCAAATCAACAACATGCATATGCTGAATAGCATAGTATAGTGAAGTGTATTTACAGCATAGCATATTGAAGTATAGGTACAGTATAGTATCTTGCAGTATATGAACCCTAGTCTCTCTATATGTACCCAAGACAAGGAGGTAAAACAGCAGAGCATACATACATATGTTTGTAAAAAATAGAAGCAGAGATATCTAATTATACACTGCTTGTAGACCCATTAGACAAATATGAGGTACAAATTTATAAGAAGGGTATAAAATAGAAATGACGATATGCTGTACTATTTTCAAGAAGTATTAAAAGAGATTTACATACTGCAACTAGAAAAACTATACACTAGTACAGTATGAAAATGTCTTACACTAGGCAGAAAGCCCTCACAAATACAAGAAGGACAGACAAAATAAACCATTATTGAAAACAATAATAACTCTGAGGAATACAAATATATGTAACCGAAATTCAATATGAAGAGAAAATAGTACACTAACTTTCTCGCGGTTCATAAACGAAAACATGAGTTGAACGAGGCCAATTGATATAAATATATGAGATTAGCATTTTGACCAAGGTATACATATCAATATACAAGAAAATTGAGACGAGCGTAAATCCCAGTGGCCTGAGGACTATCTCAAAAAGCCACGGGAGTATCCATAATTAATTTTTCAAGTCGAGACTTAACAATGGAATTGTCCAGATTTATACAACTCATAAATAAAAATTTTAAACTGCCTAACGAGCATTACACAGCTATACGGATTCCCTCCAACCAGTGTTCAGTGAATACCGACCTACAAGTGGGGAAAACGAAGCCAACGTTAGCGTCAAGATCACCATTACTCTCTGTGGGAGTGTAAGAGAGCAATATGCAAGGGTTACATTACCTGCGCAAGTGAACGACCAAGTTAAATCCCCTACTAAACGAGCTCAGTAGAACGAAAATGCGCTAAAACAAAACGAAGGTCTGAGAAAAATGATAATACTTGGGGAAGTAGAGGTCGAAACCAATCCAGAGCCTGTACGCGTACACAGGAGAGAGAGAAATTTGTTAGCCGTAAATAAATAACGAAAATAGATGCTCAAAGTCGAACCATGGAAAGTGCCTTACCCAATGTATATGAGCTCGACCTACACCGGTCAAGATGGGAATGAACCAGAGCGTTACTCCAGCGCAATAAGAATAAACCCCGAGACAATCATTGATGCGTTCAAATGGAGGAGAACTTCTGAACACAAGAGCTGTTGTTCATAACGAGCTCTGGAAAATTCGCATACGAAAATGCCAACGAATAAATTTAATACGCACCCTCTAACGCATGAGAGGAAAACCAACAAATCCCTGCAACCTAACACAGAAATGTATAAGACGCGTTGAAATCGTATCAATGGGGTGGATGCAAATCACCTGTAACCAATAACGACATATGATAAATCTAAAATCAACAATCGCTGTGAGGGCTCAACGAAAGAAGCGTACAATTAAATACGCATAAGGAAACCTTGATTTAACAGTAAGTTTCATACCTGAATCGTCAGGATAGTCTGGAGCTACGCCCAGGAGGTAACCGAGCTCGGTGTAGAGCTAAGGCATCAAAAAGATCGCTCTGCCATGGATAACACCGACGCGCAGGAAGAAAACCAAAAGAACCCTGAACAAAGTCTTATGTGAGATTATATTCGAACTGATTTACATAAAACCCTAAAGCCAAAGTGAATTGACGCCGTCCAACTGGCGAGATCGGAGGAAAAGAGCCACAGATCGAGGCATTAATAAACCAGGTACATCCTGCATTTAAAATCCAACTCAACGAGTAATGCCAATTAAATGTCGATTGAGCTGGCGGGGTTATAGAAGGAGGGTAGTCGACCAAGTAAGGTGACGGGAAGAGCCTGAACTTTCGTGGAACGAATCCACGTGACCACAAATGGGCATAGAATTGTTACTGCCTTTGTGGCGAAACCAAAAACGCAACAAACACTATCTGTGAGCTTACGTGGGAGACTGATTCTCCATCTCCATTCAACCATACGACGTATCAAACAACAAGCTCATATTACGTGGCGGCCAAGTCAATGGTATTGGTGTGAAGTCGAAATAACGATGGGTGAACAATTAATTCGACTTGATTAACATGTACGCTGAAATATCACCATAGGTCAAGTCTGTCCATCATGACTGATATGTTATCCCTCATTAAAGACTTGGAGTACGTGGAAACATGAAGGCAGAGCCTACGAAATTTCATATAGATATATGGATAATTAAAATCGTGGCCAAGGTGTGAAATCAAATCGATTTCCTCTACGTTCCTCCATCGTCTACGATCATGTCAACAAGTACAACAAGAGTGGGACTTATGAAATGGATAATTATACATAATTATGTAGCCCATTCCTTATAATTGTTTATCATTGCTATAATTGTTATAAATCTATAACATATGTTTATAATTGTTATAAACATCTATATATCATAGCTATGGTAATGAAGAGTTCAAGAAATTTAAATGTCATATGGGTTTCAGATCCATTTTATTATGTATAGTGGAACAAAGTTGATACGAGGGAAATAAATCGAAATGTAGGGAATCAATCCTGAACAGATCACATTTGTAAAAAGAATAAGGTTAATCCCTTGCTAGGATTCTCTGAAGAAATTAAATGGAATTTTTTTTTTTTGGAGGTAAAATAGGAGGTGTGACATAAACACATGGTATCATGTTATAAAGTGTATGATTTTGTTTTTGCAAATAATAATGTACAACACATGTATGTTAGTCATGTTTCATGTTAATATATATATCATTGGACCCATGTTAAGGGCAAGTATGATGTATGATGTACACAAAGTTTATTTTTTCTCTATATATAATGTGCATAAATTTCATTATGTAATTTAGTATGGGAAACAATGATAAAAGAGAAATTTAACATAAAAGATAGTTGTGAACAATTGTGAAAGGCTAGAAGGCCTTGGGTTGATGGAGGTTGCCTACCCGGAGGGGTTGATGGCGCTTACCTACCCGGATTTCCTCTCCCTAGAGATATATGATCTCAGTAAGGGAAAGGAGTTGGCCAAGATGGGGAAGAGGGAAAAACCTAAGGCAAATCTATTGATTTTGGAGCTTGTTGGAGGAGGTCAAAAATTCCTCATAGACAAGACGTCGTTAGAGGAATAGGTGTGACATTTCCAAGAGGAATCCTATACTAGACCTTGAGTGGTCATTAGAATTCTCGAGCTGGTTTGCCAGTGGAATTCCATACTGGACCTCGAATGGTTTTTTGTTAAATAATTGTCTGGATGTGAAAATGACTCGATTTGGTTGTGGAAAACAACTCCCATCGGTTGGGAGGAGAATTTTTCTTACCATTGTGGTTCTCATAGTGGAACAAGTTAAGTAATGATTTATGTGTTATATTAAAATAAATTTTTATATGACCGTGTAAATATCTTATGTAGATATTAAGAGGAAAGGATCTCAGTGCTCGGAAAATGAATTACTGAATGTATAAGTTCATTTATTTTATTACTAATTTGTTTGAATGTCTTAGCAGAGGCTAGGATATGCCCATGGTGCATTGATTGACCATTGGTATGATTAGAGAGATAGGTGCTCTCTGAGTAATTTTTGAAGTACTGTGTGGATGTCTTTAGAAGGAGCTAAGAAAATGTGCATGTGATGCATTGATTAGATGGTTGGTGCTCTCTGAGTACTTGTGGAAGTACTCTTATTACAATATCTCTTGATATTACATGAATTTTTTATAGTTACAATTATTTCATTCGATTGAAACTATGTGACTAATGTGATTGAATTAGTTAGCCATACATTACAAGCTCTTGCCATGGAGTGTTGCTTGCCATGGAGTGTTGATGGGTTGTTCAACCATTCTCAGAGAGCTTGTGTAAAAGTCATCACTACTTCCAATAAGTAATTGGTAAGTAATGGTAAGTCAGTATAGATATTTTCCTATATTTTTATGAATTAGAATAATGGATAAGTGGTTAAAAATGGAAATAGAATATTTTTTTTGAGCTATACATGCTTATGACTATGGATAAAAACATTATTGTTTCAATTAATGGCATTTAAGGAAAAAAAATTATTTCCATTTAGAAGGGGAAGGACCCCCTTTGGGTTGTTTATATTATTATATCATGAGTATAAGTTTAAATTTCAGTGAGAAAAGCACACCAAGGATGGTGTTCTCTTAAGGGGGGGGAGTATCCCTGTAAACCATTGGAATTTACATTTTTTAATTACCATGTTTTACCGAAATAGTTGTATCACGAATTCGTTAGGGCTTAAGCAGGGTTTAAGTAGCTTTGGAAATACTCTCAGAGGAATACACAGCAGTGGCTCAGAGACTCCACTCTGGGTAAAATTCTAGCTCCGGAATGTAGTTAAATGCCCTCTCGAACGGTTCAACCATTAATTCGTATGCTCACATATTTACGTTGGAGCATTAGCCAAGCCATATATTGCCTGCTCAAGGACCATAACTTCCTCCAGTTCTCAGAGCTTTGTGTTGGCTTTTCACATGTTACATGGGAACAACTGTGATTGTTGTAAGGTTTATCAAACAATACTAAGAACATAAGATATATGGTGTTATTCCTAGTCCCATCATTGCACAAAATGGGGCTCGAGGTAGCACAATTATAGGCACCTTGTCATTTCATGGAGCGTTGAGGCTGCGAGGCTCGAAAAGGGAGATGGAACTTTATGAGTGAAAATGATAAGTAATGTTTTTTTTATTTCCGGTGTTTTATTATTTTATCCAAAATATTTTCCGTGTTTATGTGTTTGTGTGGAAAATTATATTTTACTTAATATATACTATGCTATAAATGAACGTTGAGAAGAGCTCGATTCTTTGAGAGGTAAATATACCTCGTGCACAAACTAGATTTTACTTAAAAATATACTATGCTATATTTCTTGGAAAAGAAATACTTTGTCCATGCACAAAGATGAGATGATTATGTTAAATATATGGAAATAAATATATAAATATTTATATAATATTTCATAAGAAATAAAATAGAAGATGCATGCACTTTATTTTAAAAGGTATTTTCTACTCATTTAGTCTATGAAATGATAACAAATCCAAGATATTTTCTAGAGAATGAATGTAGAATAAAGAGGGTAATTCGTGATACATTTTCATGGATGGTGAAAAAGAAAATATATCACGGGTGGTGAAAAAAAATAAAAGATAAATGTTAGTTAGATTAATTTTATTGGAAGGGTTTCCATGAATTTGTATGCAAATGTTACCTATGTTTTCATTTAAAGAATACATGAGTGCACAAATATTGGATAGGAATTTTGTGCATGAATTAAAGAAAATAAATAAATATTATTTTTATAAAAAGATGCATATGAATCTTGTTCATACAAGAACAAGAATGCATAAAAGTTTAAGTTAACCTTGTGAATGTTTCTTAGGTTTTATGCATAAAATATGGTCATCTGTGGTCATTTCCTAAAAAGGAAGCATGGGAAAAACTACAGGTATACAGACAACAAAACTAGGTTATGTTAACTTCTGCTTGCAAATGAAGTATGCATTTGCTTAGATGAAAGGAATAGTTAATGATGGTGTAATTCCAAGAAGGGAATATGTCCTATGTAAATTAAATAAGAGTTGTTATGATAAGCTCTTTCATGCATAAAGAATAATTATTGTGTTAGGTGTTACATTAAATAAGAGTTGTTAAGATAAGCTCTTGCATGCAAAAAAATATAGTGATTGTGTTACATGTTATGTGCATTGAAGAAGAGCTATTATAATAAGCTATGGCATGTGCAAAGAATATCCATTGTGATATAGAGATATATTCTTTGCATTGATAGAAGAAATATTGAGTTATAATGTTTCTTTAGGAAGAATTATTTGTGAGTGTTTTTTGCTATCATAACCAATATGTTAGTTTCATTTGGAATAGGATCATGGAAATATATGGAATATTTGTATTAGCTTTCGTTGGAAAGAGTATACATATTTGTATGTGGGGAAATATAGCATGTTGTCTTAGACAACATTGGAAAGGATTGTTAGTATAAACTTTTAAAAAGAAGACATGCATTTGTATGCTTAATTGCATTAGTTTTACGGAAAAGAAACCATGTCTTTGCATGCCTATTATGTTATATTTCCTCGAAAAGGAAACATGTGTTTGCATGCTCTATTGTGTCAAGCATTCTTTTGGGAAATTATTTTATAAACTTTATGCATTGTATGCATAGGAACAACATTCATCATGTTAGCTTTAGCACCAAAAGCAATAGCTTAAGGGTTGGTTCTTTTGCTAAATTTTAAGTAACATGAATGCACATTGTGTCATTTTCCATTGAAGGAATTTCTGGGTAGTTGTAGTGATTTGTCTTGTATGAATGTGAACGTGTGTGAGAAGCGTCATAATAATGTGGGGATTATTTGACATGAATTGATAATTACTTGATCACACTACGGTAGAGAGGTTAGAAGAAAGCATGTTCTGATAATGTATTCACATCTCATGTATGAAAATAAATAAACTTGTTAAAGGATCACTTAAAGATTGATTATTTATTGATTAAGGATTTATCTAATTATGTTATAAAAGCTTGTTGATGACATCAATGACACGAAATTTTGGTGACTTATGAGAAGGAAATATTATGCTTAAGATGGTGGTAGGTAAATGATTAATGGTTCATTCAGATGAGTGCGAGTTGCAGGATGGTATATTGTATGATGGTAGATTGTAGGTACATCCATGCCATGAAGATATGAAGATATGAAGAGATGAAGATTCGTGGGTAAATTCTATCATAATTATTGTAATGGATTTAAGCTAGATATTTGTATATTTCCTTGAAATATTTATAACGATAGTTAAGGGATGGTCTCCCTTATAAGCCATTGAGTGAGGACTGAACACCCTCACAAGCGTTTAATAATAAAATTAAACGTTTGTTGGTTCGCATCCTATGGTGTTTCTAGGGTATATTGGTGTTCAATGATGTGATTAATTATTGTGTCAAGATTATGATGTTGATTCCTTTCTTGTTGTGATGTTCATAATGTCAAGTATATGATGACTACGTGAATAAGGAAATGAATGCAAGGTATCTCAAACAGTTGTATGTTAATGTACCATAGTAGAGGTTGTTAATGGTTAAGCAACTTACTATTCTTATACTAAGGTTTCACTATGAACGGGTGAACATTCTATGTAATGATGAGTAAAGAATATTAAATAGTGATTTCGATAGTTACCCATGAGTAACTTGTATAAAAAAATTTAACTCCTTACATTTCCGTGTGAACTTACCGGTGTATGTTACACATTATGATAAAAATCATAGAAATGATCGAGTTTAAGAAGTGGAATGAAATGAACACATTTAAGAAGTATATCTATTAATTATAGGAAAAACATTCAAAATAAATTAAATAAATGGAAAACCAATTATAGAAAAAACATGCAAAATAAATAAAATTAATAAGGAAAACATTTTAATATAAGAAAAATGAGTTTGAAAAAATTATTTTAAAATCAATTATAAAAATGATAAATTATTTATAATTTTAGAAAAATGTTTAAAATGAAAATTATATGAAACAAATTTTAAAATTAACTATAAAAAATGTGAAGTGATTTAATTATAATAAAGAAATAACTTGAAATAAGGTTAACATGAAAAACATTCTAAAATAAGAAAAGTGTTCAGTAAAAAAATTATAATATATTAAAATTAATAAGTTTTTAAAAAATTGATAAGAAAAATGATATGGAAAAATAGTTCAAAGAAATTAAAGGAAAAATGGCATTGAAAAAATTATTACGAGGAAGAAATAAACTTAAAACGAAAGTAACATTAAAAAATATTTAATAAAATCAAGTCGCACTAGCATAATTTGTTGAGGATGGGAGGATAAAACCTCACTAAGGCTGTTGTGCCCATGATAGGGGGAGGAGACAAGTTAAACCCAAGAGACAAGTTAAAACTAGTTAGCTTAGCTTAGATTTACCTGGGTAGCAGTTTCTCAAGCCACGGGTCAAGCTTGATGCAATCTCTAATGAACTTAGACCACTTGAGAAAAAAATTTATTATTTAATAAAGAAATAGAACAAGGCTTAATAAGAAAAATGGTATGGAAAAACACTTCAAATAAATTTGAAAGAAAAATCATATTGAAAAATTAATTATAAAGAAGAAATAAATTAAAAGAAAAATAACATTGAAAATTATTTAATAAAGAAATAGAAAAAAGATTTTAACTTTTTTCATATAGAAATTAAGTTTATATGCCAAAAAAACTATTTAATAAATAGAAATACATTTTTAAAATTTCTAAGAAAATTAGGTTTAATTGAAAAAATTAATATAATCAATTAAATAAATCTCACAATTATATGAGAATGTTTGGGTGTGAGGTCTAGTTATGGCTTTAGTTTGAGTGTTTTTGCATCGGTTGCAATGAAAAAAACTTATTTGACATATTTTGATCAATAATTTAGGATCTACAGAGATCCAGTCTTTTTGTGTCATCACATGAGCATTGTGGGGGGGAGGGAAGAGACCCCCTCCTACCGAAACACCATTAGAGGGAACCAATTGAACCAGAAAATTCACAGGGAAGTCAAACAGGGAACAATGAAAGTCTCGTTCTAGGGGCCCAATTGTAGGCTCGTATGTAGAGTAATTTCCTTCCCAAAGCCAATGGCAATCTGAAGTTTGTTACACCAAACAATTGCTTAGGGGATTCTTGTAGCTACATGAAGGACCATACCCTGATTTGTAAGTTCTTGGGAATTTGGCCAAAAGAACAAGAAATAATCTAATTTATTCAAGTGAAATGACAACCAAAAAGAGTAACTGAATTGTGACTTAGGGAAAAAGGATTCTTCATGGTGATTTTTGAAGACCTGAAGGATAGAAAGAGAGTTTTAGAAAATGGGCCTTACTTCATGAAAAATTTTGGTTTGTTTATGTGGTTTTGGGAGGAGTGTTACAACCAAGAAAAGGAGTTCCCGGTGGCCCCAATCTAGGTTTGAATATTTTCGCTCCCAGATGAATTCTAGGAAGTCAATATCCTATAAGGGATTGGTAATGCTATAGGGGAATTTTTCAAGGCTATAGAGGTAAACATGTGGTGCAAGAATGCTTCCTATGCCATAATTTACATTTACATAAATATTGCAAAGCCTATCCCTATTGTGATCGATATAGAGTACCATGATGTTGTTTGGACCCATCCCTTGGACTACGAGCATGTCCCCTTCAAATGTCGTTGTTTTCACAAAAATGGTCACATGATTCATGATGTTTCTCTTACTATAGTAGAGAAACAAGAGTGAAGGGAGTGAGAAGAACCAACAAGACAATATGGAATCCAATGAGAAAACAATGTTGCTATTTCTAAGGACATGGGCCAAGGTAGAAGTGAAATTAATCCTAGTTAAACAACTCCACCATTTTTGACATTTATATAAATGAAGAAATCTAATCTTTCCCTAATGGGAGCTCCTCAAGGGAGATACGTAAAGGGGCATTACAACCGCATAAATCCAAAGATTAGGCTATGAAAAATCATAGTCGCAAGGGGCATAAAACATCATATAAATCCCTCTAGGACACAAGTGATTTTTTGTTAAACTATGGGAAAAATAATAAGATAACGAAGTATTTATTCCCTGCAACATAAGATAATTCATGAAGATGGTTTCATGGAATATCTGGGGCATGAATAGTTTAGGTAATCAACATTATTTAAAATAAAATATCATGAAAGAGAAATTGGATATAGTATTTCTTTAGGAAACCAAGGTTTAGATTTCGGCATTGGAAGATATTCAAGTTCGGTGTCGGAAAATATGTGAAGCTATGGCCATAGATTCGAAAGGTAGTGCGAGAGGTTTGGCAGTGATCTCAGACCCTAGAGAAATTCTCTTGAATCACTAGATGTCTACCCCAAGTATATTGATAGACCACTTTCGCTAGGTTCGGAGGAAAATTTTTGGTCTTTGTGGCTTATGGGGTCACCTTGGTAGGTAGAAATGAGGGATTTATCAAGGAGCTCTGATCCCTACACCAAATTTTCCAAGGCTAGGGTGGATTATCAAGGGGGGAATTTCATTTGATTCAAATTTTGGAACAAAAAAAGGAAGGATACAGAGGTTGGATGCAACACCATTTAAATTTGAAGACCTAATACAAGATCTCCACTTGGTGAATGTGGATCTAGATATAGAGTCTTTACCTGGAACAACCTACGAGGAGGTACCCATTAGATCGCGAGCACGTTGGATATGTTTCTTGTGACTAAAGACATCATGAGTAGGGAAGCTTACCTAGAAGTGAAAATCCTCCCATGCCTCAGATCAAAACACTAGCCCATTAGGCTCAAACTCAACCTCAAAAGGTATCCTAAGAACCAACCTTTTAGGTTCAAATGGTTTTGTCTCCAACGTCAAGACTTACTCCCCAAAGTCGAGAATTGATGGAATTAAATTCAACTACAAGGGAGAAACTAGATGCACATGCTATAACTCAAAGTAATGGAATTGAAATTTCACATCAAACAATGGAACTGGGAGGAATTTGGGACATTTTTAAAGAGAAATAATGTTTAGAGCAAAGAATTGATGAGCTACAAGCTACTATGATTGGAAATGGGAGGAAAAAAACTATGGTGGAGGAGGAAGGTCATGTACTGATAGATATTGAAGTTAGAAGGAAGAAGGAAGAGACTTATTGAAGACAAAAATACATAGTCCAATGGTTACGTGAGGGTGAAAGGAACGCTCACTTCTTTAAAAAATCCCTAGTCCATTCAAGGTTTGTGTAATGTGTTTCCATCGATTCCACTTCCTTAAGGTCACCTAGGAGGTTGAATCTCATTATAATGGCCTCTCGTCACATGTTTACCTTGGTTGGCCTATTACTTGGGTAGATGTTGGAGGAGGATGTTACAACTCGTTGTAGGTGATATATGTAACATTTTCGTGAATTTTCTTTACCAAAGTTGAGAAATTCTTGATGTGTTTTCATTTGTTGAGCAGTTTTATCTCGTGCCATAGGAAAATTACCAATATGGTCGACACTAGGGTTATATGATTCTGCGGGTTAATGGTCCAGGTACCCAAATAGTTTTTTTGGAGTCTGTAGCTACAAATTTTCATTATTTCCTTCTGTCTCATATTCTAAGGGTTTTCTCATTTTATTTCACAATTTTCGATTGGGTTGACAGATTTGTCAATTTAACTTAAATAATTACTATACCTTTAATGTTTGAGTTCTCTTTAACTATACAAAGACATGTTTGTTTAGCTTATACTAAGTGCCCTTATTGTTTTCTTTTCTTTTGCAAGTATTTCCCCCTACTCTTCCTAATGGTCATGTCGTTCCTGGTTTGGGTTCGTTGCCAGAAAAATAATTAACCAGGTGCCCTTTATTTTTTTCCAGGTTCACTTGAAACCCTCAAGGTCTGGCCTAGAAGCCTTGTGTTCTTTTAAATCGGTTAATTTTTTATTTTCCTGGGGTTCATTTCATGTACTCATGATTTTTTAGAAGTAGTAGTGTAACACCCCCAGTTTATGTGTTTGAATTTCAAAGCTAGACATTTGAACTCTAATCCTAAGGGGAGTGGACCCCAAAGGACAAGTATTTTGTGGATGTAATTAAATAATTAATTTGAGAAAATGAATAAAATGACTTCAGTGCATTAACCAAAATGAGATTACAGAGATCACTACATAAATCCATGAGGATGGATAAGGCAAATACTTTCCCCACAATCTTTCAAAAATCCTTGAAAGAATTTCTAAATTAGATTTTGAGGAAAATCTAGTTTCCCCAATGATGTGGAGAGTAGTTGGGAAGAGGTAAAAAGCTTGGAAAAGCATAAAGAAGCTTTAAAAAAATCCCTAAAATGGGAAGCCTAGGCAAACATGAAGAAAAGCATCCTAATATTCTGGATGCAGAATTAGAAACAGGCTTTGGGGAACAATAGCTTAAATAAGCTGCTCCTAAACAGATTGAGGTTGATCTGTCCTTGGAGGGATCTCAGCTCGGGGGTGAATTCTGGAGATAGACGAATTCTAAGGTTGGGAGGACTGGTCAATTACCAAAGTGGTATGCTTACAGAAATTAAGAATAGTTGAATATTTAATTGTGATGGAATCAATTAGAGTTATTTATATTGTTTTTCTGAAGTTTGAATATTGTTCCATACATTTACAGAGTAAGAAAGGAATTAACCTTCTCAATTCTGCATAGTTGTAGGAACTAGGAAAATGAGGAGAAATTCTCCAGAATCTCTAAACCAATATTTAAGTTTAAATATGGGGATTTCTAGTACCTCATAATTCACAAATTTGTAACTTTAATCTACTTCTATGGGAAATGGAATACAGTTAGTCCACATTGTGAGGAAAATTATAAATCTATAGACAGTGAGAAAGTAAATGTATAGAGTACAAGAGTATTCATTTAATTAATTACTAAGTGAAGAGCAGAGATTTATAACAATTTCAACAGCTGTGCATTTCAACATTTAAAATATTTACTATTTCCTTTAATAAGGATTGAATGGAAGAGTAGGAAATTTTAGTATTGCATATCCGTTTTAAATAGCAAGGAAATGAAACAAAACATGACCAGCATCTGTAGAAATAACTAGGAAAGGAGATTTATGTATGAAAGATATGGGAGTAGCCCACAAGAAAGACAAAAGGAGACCCAATTGAAATACATAACATGGAAATTTAGAAGTGTATGGAAAACTATAAACAAAATAGTACCTGTACCTTATACATATCTAAATAGATATATATATATATATATATATATATATATATATATATATATATATATATATATATATATATTGAAGAATATGTACACAAATCCCTATCTATATATATATATATATATATAGATCAGTAAATAAATTTAGTCTAAAATGGATATAATGGGACTGTTCTCTCACAACAAATGAATAGCAAAAGAATTTAGAAACATATAGCTACAGGAAACAATTTAAAATTTCACACGAAGTTTTTCCCATGGGAATATAACTTTCCAGAAATCCTGAGAATCTCCTGTAGGTGTCATACCAAAATACATCTATAAGATAGCCATGAGTCATGATACACACTGTAAAGGAGGAATAACTATCAGAGATGAAAACAATTACTTTTTCTATATAACTAACGAACCTCTGCGCCCTCTCAGACTAGGGTTGTGTAGCAAAGTCCATGTTCCCATTTCAAAATTTTACAACAGATCAAAGAGTATTAACATACGACTGAAAATCACAAATATCTCGTCTCTGACAGAGTCGAGCCTTCAATGTATACTGTTTCAAACCCTAAGAAAATTATGATTATGAATGAGTACGACAGAAAAATGGAACGAGAGAATATGTCCCCACCGCCATGAGTATACCAACCTGAAACGCAAGGAGCCGCGATAATTAGTGCCAATTGGCATGATTTATCTCAGGGCTCACCAACAATGACAGTCGCATGGTGTCTACCATACCTGTAGACCTACATACAGGACAATGAAAATTCGTTTTAGGAAAAATAATAGAAGAAATTCTATTAAGGATGAAAGGAAATATTACCAAGAAATACATCATTACCTGACCAAGGAGAGTTGTGCTTGTTCTAACCTATTCTACCATTAAAAATAGATGTAGGGCGTAAATAAATTATAAACCAGGAGATAATAGGAAAAATAGAAAAACATTTCCACTGATAGAACATCAAATAGAGGTTTACCTATCTGGACAGAGGGCGCGTGAAATCAAACCACCGTCGCTCCAAGGCCAGGATCCAAGTAGGATTGTCACCTATTGAGAAACGCCTGCGTGTGGGCATCATGCATCGTTACTCAGTCATCAATGAGATCGAGAGGGTGGCGACAAAATAAAAATAATATATATAGACAGGATGGAATAAATCCCTAAAGATATATGGGTAAGAAATTTCAACTCCATGTTTCTCAGGTAAGCAAGCATACGCAGAGTATGAAAGAGCGTAAAAAAAACCCCAGATTTAATTACTGCCACTCGTATGTATTACCATGCTCAGAATCAAGAAAAGAGGCAGAAATTTCACATACCAAGCTTACAAGAAATTTACCTGCGTGGTGAGGCGTTGGCGGAGTAATGCAAGCCTGGAGCGGATGAAGTCTAACGTCGCCAGCACGCAGAGGCTCGACACCACGAATAGCGAGAAGACAAAACAAATGAAGGTCGAGAAAACCAGTTTACAAGCTTTAGTGTACAAGTTATAGAAAAAAAATCCCAATTCGAAACCCTAAGGGTGCAACAAAATCTCAGTCATCCAAATGGAAACAGATCCATAGTGAGTACACGGATCAAGAGGACGAAGGGTGAAATTAAGACAGTAGTTCGATATTAATTTACCAGATATCCAACGAAGCCACATCATCTACGCTCATGTTGCATTGATGGCCTAGGTTCTAGAGAAATCTGGCGTGGCGACGATCAATGCCTAGGTGGATCCAGAACGCACAAACTTCAATGGAAACGAAAATAGGTTCCAATCCATAAAACACAATCGAAAGCATTATATGTGATGACCTGGAGATTTATAGTACGTATCGAGTTTAACAACAAAATCAATAGATCTTGCAAGGACTCTGTGCATAAATATTTAAGCTTACCCATCTATACTTACATACATTTCGACATGCACGATATATGAAATACATAGGTGATGATGTGACTCAAAGTGAGAAACGTGGCTTCAAGTACAATAACTATCCATGCGTCTAATATGTATGTGGATATAAGGTCATCGAAATAAATCAAGTCAACAATCATAGACGTTGGGACTAATACCATGGAGTTATAAGACTAGAGATTTTGGCTATCATGATTGATGGGAAGAAATTATTCGAACCTTTAAATAAGCTTAGTAGTTAGGTTAATATTAATGGATGTCATGCCATCAATACAAAAATGAGATATAAGTCGACAAGAATAAATTTTTATGGTAAGTGAGTTAGTGAGGGAAATTAACTAAGCTTGTAATACAAGACCCTTTCTATCAATTAGATAAGTTAATTTAATTTAATATAAGGGTATAAATATATACTATAAATCATATTGAGCAGAAATGTGATTTAACTAGGTAGAAATAGAAATTGTTATAGGACCTACCTTGTGAAATTATTCTTGAGATGTAGAATGTCAGAAAAAAAAATTTATATAGGGGAGGTGTGACAAATGGTATCAGAGCCCAAGTTATAAAATTGGGTTGTTGTCATTGTGCTCACTATTGCTGAGTGTTCCCTGTATAAATAAGTATTGTGGATTTTTTTATTTTTTTTACTGATCTATGTTGTAAAGTGTGTGCAGTGGTGCTGGAATGGGAGAAGGTGAAGAAATTTATGTGGATCTGTGGGATGAGTATAACACACTAGATCCCAACACTCTGGTGATGTCTATGTTGCATAGGTTGCAACGAGAATTGGCTGAACTGAGAAGCCAGAATGACAGATTGTCATCAGCCAGTAAGGAGGGCGGTGAAAGCTCATCGAGCTAATCATCGAATAGCCAAGAAGGCGAAGGTTCCGAAAGAGGAAGACTGATGAGTTCGAGGATGATGATGCTCTTCGCATCGCATAAGGCAGTAAAAGGAATTACAGGGGGAATTTGAAAGATCAAACCTCCCTCCTATGATGGGGAGAAGAGGAAGGTAGAAGCTGGTTGTCAACAGGATTAAGTACTTCCAAGTTTATGAATATGAAAGCACATGAAGGCCGTATTAGCTATTTACCGCCTACAAGGTAAGGCTACTCAGGTGGGAGGAGATGAAAATGGTGCATGCCATTGATGAAAAGACAAGCATTTTTAATATTTTCAAAGTTGTCTAAACCGCTACTTGAATGAACGTTACTATGACGATAAAGCCAAATAATTTCATGAGCTTAGGGCCGGGACAAATCACTATTGATGAGTTTGTCACCAAGTTTACAAATCTGTTGAGATATGTCCCTTACATTAGGGAAGATAAGGCCAAGGTACAAAGGTTTTTGAACTATTTGCCTGTTGTGTAAAAAGAGAAGATCGATTTTGATAACCCAAAACAATGGATGAAGCCGTTAGAAAAGCTAGATTGTGCTACCGCAGCTTAAAGGAAAGGTCGAAAGGTGGAAAAGGCCTCCGGGTATGGGTGAGTTCAAAGGCAAGAAACAAAACCAAATGATTCGAAGAACTTTGGCAGTGGACCACTGTGAGGAAAAGTTTAATAAACCAAAATAAATCCAAACAACTCAGTCTCAAGTTGGTTCCAAACAACTAGATGAAGGAACAAAAAAGGAAGGCATAGTCAAAATGAGGGAACCCTTGAAATGTTGGGGCTGTGCCGAACGCCATTTGTTGAGGGATTGTCCCCACAGGAACATTCAGATGATTATGAGAGATCGAGAAGATACCACAGTAAATGACATAGCTAGAAATATACCCACCATCAGTGCAACCTTGGAAAATAGACAAGCAGAGCATCAAGCTACCATGGTTGAAATGAAGGGTAAGATTTCTGAGCAATCTGTTACAGTTTTGATTGATCCAGGTGCTTCTTTGAGTTACATTAGTCCAAAAATTGTAGAAAAATGTAATCTTAAAACTAAAAAATTTCAACAGTCATGGTTGGTTCAGCTGGCCACTGGAACCAAGAGGAAGGTAACACATAAATTGCCCCGAACAACAATTAAATTAAATGATTTTCAAACAGAAGTAAATTTGAACATTCTGCCCTTAGGTTCATATGACTTGCTGATAGGAATGGACTGGCTGGAAAAGAAGAAGGCTATGATGAACTGTTGGGACAAGACCCTGCATTGTGTAGATGAAGAAGGGAAACCTTTTATTCTCAAGGGAAAACCAAAACCTATCTCTGTAAGACAAATATCAGCACTGCAATTAAAACGAATAGCTAGAAAAGGATACCAAGTTTATGCAGTACATGTGGAAGAAACAGAACAGAAAACTGAAGAATATTTGCTGGATGCTTTACCAGTAGTAAGAGAGTTTAAGGAAGTCTTTCCAGACGAGATTCCTCATCTTGCCCCCAAAAGAGAGATTGACTTTTCAATCGATCTGGTGCCGGGAGCAACACCTGTTTCCCGAGCCCCTTATCGAATGAGTCCCCCTGAACTCATGGAGCTAAAAATGCAATTGCAAGAATTGTTAGATAAAGGTTATATCAGACCGAGTGTGTCTCCTTGGGGAGCACCGGTGTTGTTCGTGAAAAATAAAGATGGAACTTTTAGGATGTGCATTTATTATCGTCAACCAAATAAGTTGACCATTAAAAATAGATACCCCTTGCCTAGAATTGGGGATCTTTTTGACCAAGTGAGAGGAGCCTCAGTATTTTCGAAGATTGAATTAAGGACTGGTTATCACCAGCTCAGAATTAAAGAAGAAGACATCATCAAAACAACCTTTCGAACCAGGTATGGTCACTACGAATTTGTAGTCCTACCTTTTGGCTTGACAAATGCCCCTGCCACATTTATGTGCCTAATGAACAGTGTGTTAAATAAGTACTTGGATAAATTTGTCCTTGTGTTCATAGATGATATTTTAGTCTACTCGAAAAGTGAGGAGAAACATAAAGAACAGTTGAAGATAGTATTGCAAACTCTGAAGGAAAACCAATTATATGCCAAGTTCAGCAAATGTGAATTTTATAAAGATAAGATCTAGTACTTGGGTCACATTATTTCTGAACAAGGGCTGGTTGTTGACCCTGAAAAGATAAAAGCTATTAAAGAATGGCCTGTACCAACTGATGTTTCAGCAGTGAGATCATTCATGGGAATTGCAGGCTATTATCGTAGATTGTGGAGAGATTTTCGACCATATCATATCCCATAATTTCCCTACAAAGGAAAGGTGTCAAATTTTAGTGGACTGGAAAGTGCAAAAATAGTTTTGACCAATTAAAACTAAAACTCACTACAGCCCCTATACTGAGGATTGCAGATCCTGATAAAGAATTTGTTGTATGTACGGATTCCAGTAGAGAGGGGTTGGGAGGAGTTCTTTTGCAGGAGAATTCAGTTATTGCATATGAATCTAGGAAACTGAAGATACATGAACAGAACTATAGTGCCTATGACTTGGAATTAGCCGTTGTTATCCATGCCTTGAAGATGTGGCGACACTATCTCCTTGGAAATTTTTTTACATTGATGACTGATCATATTAGTCTCAAATATTTCTTTTCCCAAACGGATTTGAATGCTAGACAAGCCAGATGGCTGTCTTTTCTAAGTGAATTCGATATGGAAATAAAACATATCAAAGGGAAAGAAAATAAAATTGCTGATGCATTGAGCAGAAATGCTTGTCAGAATATAAATAACATTGGAAGTAGTGCCCAGATCGATGCAGAATATTTGGTGAAAAAGGCATCAAACCAAGATCCAAATTATGAAACACTACTGGTGAAAATATTAAAGAAGGAGAAGACTGATTTCACTCAAAACCAAAAAGGACTGATCTACTAGAAAAATAGATTGTATATCCGCAATGGAGGAACTTTGAAAAGGGATATTTTAGATGAATATCACAAACAGCCATATGCAGGGCATCGTGGATATCAGAAAATGTTAACAGCTTTGAAAAATAATTTGTTTTGGCTAGGAATGAAAAAGGATGTAGCAAAACATTTAGCTAGATGCATGGAGTGTCAACTAGTTAAAGTCGAACATCAGCATCCCGCTGGTCTTCTAAACCCCTTGCCGATTGCAGAATGGAAATGGAACACGGTGTCTATAGATTTTATAACAGGGCTACCCAAAAATAAATACCAACATGATTCAGTGATGGTGGTAGTAGACACTTTAACAAAAGCTTCCCACTTCATACCTGTAAAGTCTACTTTTGGGATAGCCCAAGTAGCAGATGGGTTTCTAAAAGAGATAGTAAGATTACATGGGGTCCCAAAGGTGATTGTTTCAGATCGAGATGTTAAGTTCACAGCAGCTTTCTGGAAAGGTCTATTTGGAGGTATGGGTACTAAGTTGAATTTTAGTACTGCCTATCACCCTCAGACCGATGGGCAGACAGAGAGAACTAATCAGATTTTGGAGGACATGCTGAGAATGTATGTGATGGACAGGCCATCAAAATGGGAAGACTACTTGCATTTAGCCGAATTTTCCTATAATAACAGCTACCAATCCTCCATCAAAATGAGTCCTTTTGAGGCACTCTATGGAAGAAATTGGCGTACTCCTCTAAGCTGGAGCCAGCCAGAGGATAAACTGATGTTGGGACCAAATGCCTTACAAGAGATGGAAAGAATTGTTAAACAAATACAAAGAAACATCAAGACAACACAAGATCGTCAGAAAAAATATGCTGATAAGAAAAGGACACATTGAGAATTCAAAGTGGGAGAGCATGTGTACTTGCGTATTAAACCCAAAAAGAGCACACTTTATGCTGGAAGTTGTGCAAAACTGGGCCCTAGATATTATGGTTCTTTTGAAGTATTAGAAAGGGTGGGACCAGTGGCTTACAAGCTAGCCTTACCACCTCATGTTAGAGTTCATGATGTGTTTCATGTTTCATTATTAAAAAGATATATACATGATGCTTCTCACATAGTGGATTGGAATGTGGTACAGGTGGAACCAGAAGGGGAGTTTCTGCGAGAACCGCTTCAAATATTGGAGTGGGAAGAAATTGAATTGAGGAATTGAATGGTAGCAAGAGTAAAGGTGCAGTGGAAGCACTTTACTGCTGAAGAAGCTACCTGGGAAAGAGAAGTTAAAATGATGGAAAGATATCCATTTTTGTTTGAAAAATGAACTCTAGTAGCTAAATAAAAACACCAAGGACGGTGTTTATTTTCAGAGGGGGAATATGTAACACCCCCAGTTTATGTGTTTTAATTTCAAAGCTAGACATTTGAACTCTAATCCTAAGGGGAGTAGACCCCAAAGGACAAGTATTTTGTGGATGTAATTAAATAATTAATTTGAGAAAATGAATAAAATGACTTTGTGCAGATTGACCAAAATCAGATTTATGAGATCACTTGCTAAATCCATGAGGATGGATAAGGAAAATACTTTCCCCACAATCTTTCAAAAATCCTTGAAATAAATTATTTCTGATTTAGATTTTTGAGGAAAAGATTTTGAGGAAAATCTAGTTTACCCAATGATGTGGAGAGTAGTTGGGAAGAGGTAAAAAGCTAGGAAAAGCATAAATCAGCTTCAAAAATTCGCTAAAATGGGAAGCCTAGGCAAACAAGAAGAAAAGAATCCTGATATTCTGGGCGCAGAATTAGAAACAGGCTTTGGGGAACAACAACTTAAATAAGCTGCTCCTAAATAGATTAGAGGTTGATTTGTTCTTAGAGGGATCTCAGCTTGGGGGTGAATTCTGGAGAAAGACGAATTCTAAGGTTGGGAGGACTGGACAATTTCCAAAGTGGTATGCTTACAGAAATTAAGAATAGTTGAATATTTAATTGTGATGGAATAAATTAGAGTTTTATATTTTTTTTCTAAAGTTGAATATTGTTCCATACATTTATAGAGTTATGTATGAATGAATCCTTTCAATTATGCCGTATGTATTGTGTGAACGAAGAAAATATGAGAAATTCCTAGAATCTCTAAACCAATATTTAAGTAAATCTGGATATTTATAGTACCTCATAATTCACAAATTTGTAACTTTAATTTGCTTCTGTGGGAAATAGAATACATTTTGTCCACACTGTAAGGAAATTTATAAACCTATAGACAGTGAGAAAGTAAATGTATAGAGGACAGAAGTATTCATTTAATTAATTACTAAGTGAAGAGTAGAGTTCTATAAAAAAAAATTCAATAGTTGTGCATTTCAACATTTAAAATATTTGCTATTTCCTTTAATAAGGATTGAATGGTAGAGAAGGAAATTTAGTATTGCATACTCTGCTTTATTTAACAAGGAATATACAAATGGTTTTGATCATAGAAATAACTAAGAAAGGATTATACAAAGCAGAAAAATATGGGAGTTAAATCATAACTAACACAAAGAGGAAACCCAACTGAAAATACAAAACATGGAAAGTTAGAAGTGTATGGAAAACTATAAACAAAATAGTACATGTACCTTATTCATATCTAAATATATATATATATATATATATATATATATATCAAGAATAGGTACACAAACCTCGTTCATATATATATATATATAGATATATATATATCAGTAAAGAAATTCAGTCTAAAATGGATATAATGGGACTGTTCTCTCACGACAAATAAATAGCAAAAGCATTTAGAAATATATAGCTACAGGAAACAATTTAAAATTTCACACAAAGTTTTTCCAATGGGAATATAAATTTCCATAAATCCTGAGAGTCTCCTGTAGGAGTCATACCAAAATATATATATAACATGATAAGAAATTTAAAGGATGAATAACTATCAGAGACGAAAAAAAATACTTTTTGTATATAACCAACAAACCTCTGGGCCCTCTCGGACCAGAGTCGTGTAGCGAAGTCCATGTTCCCATTTCAAAATTTTAAAACAGATCAAAGAGTATTAACATACGACTGAAAATCACAAATATCTCGTCTCTGAAAAAGTCGAGCCTGCAATGTATACTGTTTAAAACCCTAAGAAAATTAATGATTCTGAATGAGTAAGGCGGAAAAATGCAACGAGAGAATAGCTCCCCTCTGCCATGATTATACCAACCTGAAACAAAAAGAGCCACGATAATTAGTGCCAAATGACATGACTTATCTCAAGGCTCACCAAGAATGAAAGTTGCATGGCGTCTAGCATACCTGTAGACCTACATACAGGACAATGAAAATTCGTTCAGGAAAACTAATAGAAGGAATTCTATTAAGGAGGAAAGGAAATTTCACCAAGAAGTACATCATTACCTAACCAAGGAGAGCTGTACTCATTCCAACCGATTCTGCCAGAGGGAGGACGTAAATAAATTATAAACCAGGAGATAATAGGGGAAATAGAAAAAAATTTCCACTGATAGAACAAACAAATCAATGCTTACCTAGCCGGACAGAAGATGCGTGAAATAAAACCATTGTCACTCCAAGGCCAAGGGCCAAGTAGGGTTGTCACCTATTAAGAAATTCCTACATGTGGGCATCATGCATCGTTACCTAGTCATCTATGAGATCGAGAGGGTGGCGAGAAAATAAGAATAATATATATACAAGAGGAATAAATCCCTAAAAGTATATGGGTAAGAAATTTCAACTCCAAGTTCCTCAGGTAAGCAAGCATACGTAGAGTATGAAAGAGCGTAAACAAAAACCCAGATTAATTACTGCGACTCGTATGTATTACCATGCTTAGAATCAAGAACAGAGGCAGAAATTTCACATACAAAGCTTACAAGAATTTACCTGCATGGTGAGGCATTGGTGGAGTAATGCAAGCCTGGAGCGTGTAAAGTCTTGTGTCTCCAGCACGCAGAGGCTCGACACCATGAATAGCGAGAAAAAAAAATAAATGAGGGTTGAAAGAATGATTTACAAGCTTTAGTGTAGAAGTTATACAACAAAAAAATCCCAATTCGAAACCCTAATGGTGCAACGAAATCTCAGTCGTCCAAATGGCAACAGATCCATAGTGAGTCCATGGATCGAGAGGACGAAGGGTGAAATTAAGACAGTAGTTCAATATTAAATTACCAGATATCCAATGAAGCCACAACATCTACGCTCATGTTGCATTGATGGCCTAGGTTCCAGAGAAATCTGGCGTGGCGACGATCAATGCCTAGGTGGATCCATAATGCACAAACTTGAATGGAATGAAAATAGGTTCCAATCCATAAAATGTAATCGAAAACATTATATGTGATGACCTGGATATTAATAGCACGTATTGAGTTTAACACCAAAATCAATCGATCTTGCAAGGACGCTGTACTTAGAGATTTAAGCTTACACATCTATACTTACATACATTTCGACGTGCACGATATATGAAATATACAAGTGATGATGTCACTCAAAGTGAGAAACGTGGCTTCAAGTACAGTAAGTATCCATGCGTTCAATATGTATGTGGATATAAGGTCATCGAAATAAATCAAGTCAACAATCATAGACATTGGGACTAATACAATGGAGTTATAAGACTAGAGTATTTTGGCCATCATGATTGATGGGAAGAAATTATTTGAACCCTTAAATAAGCTTAGTAGTTAGGTTAATACTAATGGATGTCATGCCATCAATACAAATATGAGATATAAGTCGACAAGGATAACTTGTTATGGTAAGTGAGTTAGTGAGGAAAATCAACTAAGCTTACAATACAAGATCCTTTCTATCAATTAGATAGGTTAATTTGATTTAGTATAAGGGTATAATTATATACCATAAATCATATTGAGCAGAAATTTGATTTAACCAGGTAGAAATAGAAAATTTCATAGGACATACCTTGTGAAATTATTCTTGAGATGTAGAATGTCAGGAAAAAAAAATTTTAAATAGGGGAGGTGTGACAAGTAGTTATTTTTGAAAATTTGAGAACCCTAGAGTTGGTCAAATTTCTATATGTTGTAGTTTGTAATCCTTGTGATGAACTCCTCCTCATTCAAGTGAGGTCGAGCTCATCTGTTCATGTTGTTTTTATTTGAAAATTTTTTTAGTTTTTTGGAAAGTTTGTGTTGTCTTTATGTATGTACTGTAAATATGCTTCCCCTTGCCTTGAGGCAAACTGAGTTTATATTTCACTTGGCGACCAAAACTTATGTTCCAGATTTATTTTTCCTTTTTGTCAATTTTGATAATAATGGTTTCAAAATTAATAAGGAAAATTATACTCTTAGTACTTTCTTTTCATATATTATTGCTTATTCAATGTTAATATAAATGTTTACAGTGTGGAATTTGTTTTCTATAGTTCTCATCGGCATAATTTGTAATTTGTTACATTTTGCTTCTGCAACTTTCTTATATTTCTAGGCATGTTAATAAAATCTTATATATCATATGTTTTAGGTGGTTACCATTTTGTGGATGAATGTTTGTAATTATTTTTTAATAATACCCACCAGGGTTTCTATAATGAATTAGTTAAAGTCATTCTTCAGAGACAATGTGTCGAGAAAGACAGTTGTTTTCTACTTTCTCTTTCTCGTCTTTCTAGATTCCTATATTATTTTTCTCTAAGGTATCAGACTGTCTAGTCATTGGCTTACCATCCATTGGTCAGACTAACCTAAACATATAGTAAGTCCTCTCTCGTTAAGAAGTTGTTGGTCATTCTGTCATAACCTACAAGGCTATCTCTATATACTGAGGCTTAACCGAGTATAAAAGTAATATTTGTTATTTCATTCATAATATTGATGCAGAGCTAGCATATTCATTGTTTCCTATTCTATGCACGTTAACGTTCCTTATGTTAGTGTCAGTATTTGCATACTTCCACGAGGGATCAAAACACATTTTCATGTGCATATTAGGTCTCCCATTCTAAAGAAATTTTTCATCATTCTATTAGGTCATTATATAAAATTGTTCCACTGGTGATTGTCTTGGTAAAATAAGCTTCCTTCTCCCTCAGAAGATCATATTGACTGACTCATTCTCATATCTCCTTAAGCATAATAACACCTATGGAAATTCTCTATTCACTTGGAAGTCTTTAAATTCAAAGTTCAAAGTCTCATTCAAAATTTAGGTCAAAAAGCAGTCCCATTAGGTCATAGGGTCAAAATCATGAAAATTGGTCATTTCACCATCAAATTCATCTTTTGAAAGAGTAGTAATAGTCAAATGTATTCAACAATTTCAAGTTCTAAATTATCATTTCCAAGTAAGTGGCTTTTTGTTTACCATATTTTTTTCTCAGTTGTGCTTGGAAATCTCATTTCCCTCTCCTAGGGTTTTGAGGGCATTTTTCTTGGTCTCATGAATTCCATGGTTAAATAATCAACAAGACTTGTATCTCGATTCTACTACACTTTTCCCTATCATTGATATACCTTCCTAAAAAATTTCCATCACTCCTATCCCTAAAAATCATCATTTTTACATAAGCCCTAGCCTATTGCTACAATTTGACACTTTTCAAGACTAGGCATGTGTTTTTCCCTTTTGTACCCCTTCCCCTCACTCAGTCCTTTAAATTCCACTTTCCCCTACTCTCTAACGTCTATCCATATCCCCCAAAATTTCCCTAAGAATTTAGACACCCCCTAACCCCTTCATTCCCCTCCCTCTACAAGGCAGTCCTAAATCCCATGTTTCGCCCACACCAAACCCTAATGTCCTCTCCCATTAAGCTAGGGTTTTCTATGGAATTAGAGCCATCTGAGTACAGGAGGCATAAGGTAGGTAATCTTAGCAAGTATGGAGCCATCCCAACTCATAAACATCATGCCTCCATCATTTTCCAATAAATCATTCTAAGGGACAAACAAAGATGAAATTGACAAAAGTGAGAGATTGTTTTTTCCATAATAGGCCAAGGGACAAACACCTCATTTAGTTTTTACAGAGGTGTCATGGTTTTAGAGCAATGTCAAAAATATAGGTGCCACGGGAGAATTTCTACACTTCTAGAGTGACCTTGCGAAAATCAAGTTTTCTCATATCTTGAGTGTCTAAATGACTTGCTTGATGAGTCAAATGATAACTAGAGAGAGATATATTTCCAATGATCTATCATGAGCTCCATTTTGAGTTAAGGAAGGCCTCCAAAATATGTTTGCACCAACACTCTACATTTTCGCACCCTCATTCAACACTTTTTGACCGGTACTGGAAAAATCAACTTTTGACAAGCCACATGAACTCTAAACAAAAAACCAAAGGTATATTTGAAAACTAGATAGAACACACTTTCCAACAAGCTATCCTGGTCCCAATTTGGACTCCGAGAAGACCTCCAAATGTGGTCTGCAAAAAGGTGTTACAGTGGCGCTGTGCATTTAGGAATGGCGTTGCGCGTTTAGAAGATTTTGTCTCCTTTTTTCACATTGGCGTTGTGCGTTTACCAGTGTTGGGAGAGCAGGCTTTTGACAAGGCATGTGGACACCATTTTGGAAACTAGAGGATTATTTTGAAGCTAGACCCAGAGAGCTTTCCAATGAGCTATCATGGAGCTGATTTGGACATCGAGAAGGCCTCCAAAAGTTGCCTACAAGACATGTTATTTTTTTCTGTCATGGCACTACGCGTTTAGCAAGAAAATGTAATTTTCGTCATCTTCAGCAAAATTTTGAATTTTGACTTTTTACTTGGGAAAATGAGAAAATTACTAATGTAAATGGTCATGGTGAATGTAAATTTCATGTTTTTACTTTCATCTAAGGTAGATACATTAAGTAAGTCACTAGTTGAATTCAAATTTATTAGTTCTTAAAGATAGGAAAGAGTCACTCTCCTCACCCTAGACTCTAGCTTTCAGTTCAGCTTTTGATGTAACAACTCCCTCACCTCATGAATTCGACTCTTCAAGATGAGAGGAAGTGGTTTTGAGGTATATAAGGTGTATTTTTTCAGTCATTGTAATGGTTAGACTCACTTGGAGCTTTGGGCATCTTAAGAGACATTTTTGTATCAGTTTGGATTGGACATTAATAGAAATTTACATCTATTTCTTTGGGATCCATGTGGTATGCAGCGTTTGACATAGTTTCTTCTTTGTTACCATTTTTATGAATGTATTGTGAGCTCATAAATCATTTTCATTTCTATGATATGCTTAATTTCAAGTTGAAAGGCAGAATTCATGTTTCATGCTTTGTTTTGGGAAATTTAGCATAATTTGTTTATTTTCTCCAGTTTAGGAAGAATTCCTCATTAGTCTATTCACCTCGCCATAATCATCTTTAATGTCAAATATTCTACCTACCTTGCTGTTGAGAACCCCTGCAAATTTTGACCTAATTTCCTTGCCCTAGCTCTTTGACGCCTCCTAATTCAGCAAACCCTATACAATCAAAATCAAAACCCTGAGCTCCGGATGCGGATGATTAGGTGCGCGCAGAGGCCAACAGGCCCGGTTATGATCCCAAAGCATTCCACTTGGGGTGGCCACATGGCCCCCCATGGCAACTTAAATGCTGTGTTTATTGCCCATCTGCGATGTGCATTCATAACTGTTCACCGCCATCTCCTGTGCATTGGTCAGTGCACTCGCTCTCAAATGGCGCATAATCGGTCGAATTCTCCAGATTGCTTCGTCGATGGCCACCGTCCTCTGTCGCCTTTGAGCTCGCTCTGCCCGGGAGGCTCTGCTACAGGTGGAGAGAGAACAACTACAGGTCGACGGTGCGCGTTGAATTGCTGTTTGGAAACCGTTCCAGGCTTCCATTACACTCACAGTAACTTCTGTCTGATTCATTTCAATTCTCAAGTTCTTCCTGTTTCTGTTGGAAATTCTTCTGTTATAACTGCTGCTCCCTCCAGAGGTTGGGCGGACTCTTCTGGGGTTTTCATCATGCCCAGACTTAGGCAGCGAATGGCTTGCAGGAGGGGAGCTTCTCGGGGCAGATCCATGGGCGAGCGCCCTCCCCTCAGCCCCAATGTCGACCGCCCTTTGGAGCCTTCTGCAAGGCGTCCTGCTCATTTCTTTTCTGACCCTCCTGGTCCTCGCCTTGACTTCCATGATATGGCGCCTCCTCGTCCTGCCCCTCCGCCCCTTGTTCCTCCTTTGCTCTCGTCCCAGCCTCACGTTGCCGCCTCCTCTCCTTCTCCGAGCAGCAGGTTCCTCAGACAATCCACGCAACATACTGAGTTGCGCTTCAACCTTGCATTTGACCACCCTTTCTCTGTTTTCTTAACTGTTACGTTGAGCGAAGAGCTCCCCTTCCCTCCTGCCTCGCACCCTAGCCACTTGCAGACTCCTACAGCTCCTGCCTTTGTTTCTCCTCTTGGCCCTGAACCTGCTCCTTTCATCCCTACCTCCGGCGCTCCTACTGTTCCCATCCCTTCCTCCTCGGGACTTTTCAATTTGCAGATGGACACAGGCCTGATAGAAGAAGAAGAGAACAAGACTGATGAAGGGGACCTGGACAACCAGTATGGCTGCAGAATTGTGGAGGAGCACACTGCTTCAGATTAACTGCTCACCCACTTCCATGACAGGTTTCCTGTATGAACTTTGCTTTAAAAGTTTTGCTAGTTCTAGTGTTTCAATGACTGCTCATAGCAGATATAGCTGCATGTATTTTTTGCATCTTTCTAGCTTTCACATGCTCAGAACAGTTAACTCTTCGCCGGTTTCCCAGTTACTGGGCGGTGTAATTACTTACAATCGAACTGGTTTCCCGTTTATGGGCAGTTCCATATCTAGACTGATAGTAGCAATCAAGCCCGGTCTCAGGCTTCTTCAGCTGAGCCGTGGCAGTTTTGTAATTTTATGTTCATAATAGAAATAGCGCAATTTAGCAAAAAAAAAAAAAATCAAAACCCTGAGCTACTATACCTAGCCTAAAATCTTCTTGTCTCAGTCATCTTGGTTGTGATCTATATGGAGAGAGCCCTCTCCTAGCCTAGTAGGGCTAGCTACTTGGCTAAGCATGGTTTAAGGTTACCTCTAGAATGCCTCTGTTAGCTTAAGGTTCAATCTGAGTGATAACACCTTATTCATAATTAACATTGTATAAAATGACAAGAAAACAGATTCAGTATTCAACTTAGCATTCACGTGACATTCTTTTCGACAACCAAAATAAAATTCTTATATGAGCTTAATGGATAATCCAAGAACTCACTGAGAAGAGTACCCTCCAACCTTCCAATGGGATAGACAATCACATTTTTTATCTTCCCTCAATCTTCCCAAACTACCAAGGAATTTTAGTGAAAATGAACATCCAAGTCACCTTGCAACCCTCAAGACCCTTCCTAGGTCGAGTTTGAAGTTTTTCGATGTGGAATCTTCCACTAGGTCTGACCCAACTCAAGAATTTTATTCAAGTTCAACATACTACTGCACTTATCTTGGTATAGTCTCCTCTCTCCCTTTTCCTCTCTCAGGTGAAAAAAATAAGCAAGAAACCTGCCTCTTCCCACTGAGACCCATTTATCTCCAAGGAAGAGAGAACCAAGAATCATAACTGCCCTAACTGATTGTTTCCTCTTCCCACTGAGACTCATTTATCTCCAAGGAAGAGAGAACCACCTCCTTCCCACTGAGTCCCATTTATCTCTAAGGAAGAGAGAACCAAGAATGATAACTGCCCTAACTTATTGTTTCTTCTTCCCAATGAGTTTCATTTATCTCCAAGGAAGAGAGAACCAAGAATCATAACTGCCCTAAGTGACTTGTACTTAGACAAAATCGTTCAAAGTCCTTCCTCAAAGTTCCTAGCCTCATCCATGTATTAAAAAAATATGCATCTAAATATATTCATAAAAATATTTTTCAGATTTTTTTAAGTTTAGGTCATCTTTCCTCTAATCCTGTATATTAGAAGTCCCAATAACTAAATAATTAACCCAAGGTAAAGTAAAGAGAAATAGTAAACTTGTAATAACAGGCTGTTACCTTTACATTATTTTCTCTAATAATATTTTACATTATTTTCTCTAATAATATAATGTAATACTTTATTTTATTGTTCTTCTTTTTTATCCATAAATTATATGGTTCAAAGAAAACATCTAACATATTTTTGCAAACAATTTATTTTCCATATAATTATTACTATTTTGGATTTTTTTTCAAAAATGTTTATATACGTTTGAATTTGATAGATTTTTTAACAACAAAAAGGTGTTATATTGAAATAAGGATAAGTTTAAAAATATTAACAAACTAAGAAAAAAACTAAAAAGGAAAGGACAAAGGAATGGACTTGTCAAACAAGGAAAGGACAAGGGAAAAAATTAACTTCTTAAAATATTTTACAATAATAATGAATTTGTATTAAGAAAATTTATTGTGGTAGCTACTCAAAGGTTTATTTAATTTTCTTTCATTATTGTAGTTCTAAATATGCACAAGAATTTTATGACCACTAGAAAGTATATCTTTTTGTGGCGGCTACTCAAGTTTTATTTAATTTTCTTCCATTATTGTAGTTCTAAATATGTGGGGTGACTTGATTTTTTTTAAATTTCTAGTATTATATATCAAAATAAAATATCATGCTTCATAAGTATTTAAGGTTTATTTTAATATAGTATTTAAATATTTTAAATTGAGGTTTTGTAACCACTGGGTTTAATCATTTAAATTATGGTTAAGATACTTGTTAAGAATTTTAAATATTTACTATTATTTTTTTTTAAAGATATATTGAACATAAATTTAATGTTAGTTAATGAAAAATATTTGTTATGGAAATTGTTCCATAAAGTAAAAATTGATGGTAAATAAAATATTTTCAAGATTTGAGAGTTGGTTAGACAGAAATCAGTTGAAGCGGTTTATTACCCACCTTTGAGGATAAGAGCATAACTGTAATGTCTCTCTAATGTCCCTCAGACATTTTTATTTATTTATTTATTTATATCAGTTCAGATATCTTTTCACTTTCGCCTTCTCTTCCCATTTTTAATATATCATATCCAAGTAACTATTCCCATTAAATTAATTGGATTTGTATTTTAATTATATATATATATATATATATATATATATATATCACCGTTAGATCTATTGAAGTTTTCCAATACATTCTATACATTTATTGTGCAGGTTATTACTCCATAACCTTAATTCACTAGCTTCTTAATTCACTAACCTTACCTTTATTACTTAATCCTCTAATCCCCCCATCGTATATGTATAGGGTTAAAGGTTTTACATGGAATATGAATTAATTTAACACTCATTTCATAAATCTGGTTTGATGTTCCTCAAAGATTTTTACGAATGTGGTAACTATTCCACCCACTCAACTCGTCATCTCATATGAATGACATGTCTTCAGAGTAGTTGCATTTCTTAATTGTGAATTCAATGGGGTGAGAAATCGATGTTCTTGTACGTAGGAACTTATGACGGAACAGTACTTGGCGTTTAACGCATTGAATGAATACTACGATGGCCCATGTGAATGGTACCATATCTCTTAACTCCCTTCAAATTTCAAATCTCTCTCTCGGGATTTACTATGCTTTAGAATGAGGAGATCTACATGCAGATCTCCAAACACCTTTCTCTGCGCTTAAACCTCCGACGCATGGACGGTAGGATTTTTCCCGAGACTAGAGTTTTTCATAAGGTTTTAATACTTGGTTTCACTCATTGATTCACCTCTACATTTTTCACATTTCCAGTTTTTTTTTTCAAAGATCTTGTATGAGGTTCCTAGGACATCTGAAAGAAATTGCAGTGATTCACT
Source organism: Pinus albicaulis (assembly GCA_034641835.2). NCBI lineage: Eukaryota > Viridiplantae > Streptophyta > Pinopsida > Pinales > Pinaceae > Pinus > Pinus albicaulis. The sequence goes on from JAXQQM020084970.1 coordinate 163,830, forward strand.
CCTTGCTTTGATATCGCCATTTTCTTCCAGGGTAAGTTATCTTCAGCAATACTCAAATATTTTGTTACTTTCTCTAAAATTTCTGGGGGATACTCATTTAAATCATATGTCACAATCTCTGAAAACTTGTTAAGTGACAGTAGTAAAATGTTTACAATTTCAAGAGCTGTATATGAATTTAAATGAAATCTCTGTCCACTTTTCTGGATGATTTTTCTTATAATGCTTTGTACGCATCTTTATACTTAATACGTTTGACTCATTAAGATTTAATTTCTGGTTATAGTTCAAAATTGATCATTTCGACTTCAATGCTTCTAAGTAGTATTTGGTATTGTAAAAAAAAACTAGCACTCACTTATTTACTCTGTTTCATTTATTTTCTCTTGTTTTGCATAAAGGAAAACGCTGCTAGTTACCAAGACAACATTGCTTCCTGAGAGGGTTACAATGGCTTTCGTGAATCACCTGAGGAGTCGTTTTTTTCTCTTAGTTTACCAAGACAGGTAAAACCCCAATTTCATTTCTCTGGGTTGATTCACAGAACGCTAGCTTATGTAATATATTATGCAACTGAATTAAACTTCAATCATTTGATTTACTTGTGCAAGTTATGGAACTCTTCCGCATTTCAAAAGGTTAAGGTATAGTTAAATTTTCATTCCTGAAATTTAATAACCTCCATCTTATTATTGCTTCCTGATTTTATCCTCATACCATTTATCTCCCAAATCAATCCCATTCTTTTTCTATTCTCTGTATGCACATATAATTTTTCAAGTTTCACTCCAATTTACATTTTCGCAACTCTTGGTTTACCATGGTATGCAATTGAACTAAGTGTTCCTCTGTTTTCACAGGTTATTATCATTGTCCCGGTTTTCTTCAGGGTTTAAACACTAGTTGAGGTGTTCTACCGATATATTTTTAATTCCCATTGATGTAATATTCCTAACGGTATTTACGCTACATCGTTTATATCAGAGTTCGATCTCATCTATTCAAGGACATTTTGGTCTTGCGTATTGTACTAATTTGTAACTGTATAAGTTGTATTTAATTTAATTTTTCCTTTACCGGATTTCTGTTCACTGGGGTTCACCCAACAACAACCATGTTTGACTCTTAAAACATTATTAAGTAGATATTAAGCTTTGAATTTGTTCTAGTTAATACATGTCGTTCAATTTACAGTTACTCTACTTCCACTGTATTCACATCTGCATATGGTTCCATTCACAGTTACCCAACTCTCCTTATATAAATATTTTATATACAGATCCACAGATTTATATACATATAAATATATTGCTTGGCTTGCATTCAGTTTAATAAAATAGTCTATTCCTCTTCATTAGTATTTTCAATACCGTTTGGTATTTTCTTCTTTTCAATATTCATTTTCACTCGACAGATATTTATTTAGATATAATTTAATAAGAATTTATACTTATGCAACAGAATTGTACTCCTTGCTCAGATAACATCCTTCCTAAGGCAGAGAGGTACAGTTTATATTCCTGAAAGTTAATATTTTCTTCTTTGAAGTATTTATACCGAATTTAATGTTTCATACCCATTAAATTCAAATATGAGTTATTAGTTTATGAAATATATTTTTTTCATACATATATGTCTTTACACTACAGAAGCAGATTAAAGTTATACAATTTATTTGTCTCTAGGAGTAAGATATATCTCCAAATATAAACCAATATCGGTTTTATAGATTCTGGTTGATATTTCCCAGTAAATTCTATTCCTACAACTATACATATTTTTGAGGATAATTTCTTCTGATAAAATCTACTAAATGTAAGGAATTTCCTATCTACAGCAGAAGAATATAATACTTTCCAACCAAAGAAAAAGTTAAGATTTCAGAGTACACTATACAATAGAATTTTATTTGTTAGGTGTGCATACCACTTATTCCTATGACTAGTCCTCCCAACCTTAGAGTTCTTCTATCTCTAGGACTCACCCCCAAGTTGAGATCCTCCCACGACAGACTAACCCAGTCTGTTCTGGAGCAACTTACTTAAGCCATGCTTTCCCCAAGCCTATTTCTAAATTCTGCGTCCAGAATTTTCAGGATTCTTTCTTCCTTTCTTTACCTAGGCTTCCCTCAATGAGGTACTTTAAAGTTGTTTTCTCTGCTTTTCCAACTTTTCTACCTCTTCCCAATTACATTCCTCTTCATTGGGGAATTTATATTTTTCCTCTTAAATCTAATTTATCATTATTCCTTTCAAATATTTTTGAAAGGTTTTGGGAAAGTCTTAACCTTTTTCATATCCTCATGGATCATGCTTATGAACTCCAATCTCGTTTGGTCATAGTGCACACATAATATTCCATTTATTTTTATAATTAAAATTGTATTTTAATCCACAATCTAGTTTTCCATTAGGGTCCACTTCCCCTTTGGACTTATTCAAATGTTAATTAAAAAGCATAGAAACTAGGAGTGTTACATATTCCCCCCTAATACTGAACACCATCCTCGGTGTTACTCTTTGAGGTTGATTTCTCAACTCAAGACGAAAATTCCTCCTTCATCTTTGCTCTCGTCTTCCATCATTTTTCTGCAAAGTGTCATTCCTTCCTCGACTTACTGATACTCTCTAGAGTTTCATTTTCTTCCTACTTCATTGCAAGAAGTGTATCTGGAAGAATATTTTTCTGTCATCCTCTCTGTCCACAATTCATACCAATCCATATAAGAAATATCATATACATATTTTGGTAATCGCAACAACATTCTGAACTTTAATAATTTCAATAAATTTAGTTGTTTTCCAAACCGTTCAGTTTCATAGTAGTTTAGTGCACTTTTAGCACAACTACTTATCATTCCTAATCTTTTGGTGAGATTTCCTCCTCACGTAAACCTGGTCTAGCTCGGCTTTCTTGATTTTCTTAGTGAATTCTCTGCACTTATTTTCACCTTTGACTCCTTTTTCTGGAGTATACAATTCCTGTTACACACTTGGCTAAATAAAATATATAACTTTTCATTATTATTTCATGAATTTAGAAAACCAACTTTATCATATGCAGATGTTCTGCTTTACCTTTTTCTTAGTGCATTTATGTACTTCAAGTACCTTCTCGCTGTTTGATTTTTTCTCAAACAATCAATTTAGTTTGTAATAACCAGGCTCAATAACAAGGTCTAAAATTCAATTTCTACTTTACACTTGAATTCTTTTCTTATCAAATATATTAGTTAGTACCGTAGATCTTCGACTTGCATCTCAGTCTGTAGTTTCAGCCTTACACTAATTGATCAATTTTCCATCTTCCTATTTTTATATAGGATCTAGAATTCATTGTCTCTTAACAATCCTTCCACATAGGATTTTTCATTATTCTTTATTCCTAGCCATGCAACCATGTCTTGTTTTAATTATCAACTCGATTGGAGTTATCTGTATGTCTGAACTAAGGACATATTATGGAAAAAAAAAATTTCCATTATCTGTGCTATACTGAGGTAACACTATTAATGTACCCTGTATTTTTGCAACTATTTTTGCAACTATCATTTATTCCTGCTTATTATTTTTTTTTTGATAATTTGCATATTTTATTTTCAGATAAGTACAACCATGTACTATTCTAATTCTTGAACTTACCTCGAGTCATCTGTAAGTCTGAATTAAGATTTTTTTTTTCCTACCAAATATGCTATGTTAGGGTCACAAGATTTATGTACCCTCAATTTTTATACTTATAAGTTCTTTCTCACTTGAGATATTTATTAACCTTTTAGAAATTTCTACCCTTAATAAGTAGTCATCACTTATTTACCTCACTAAAGGAAATGCATTTGGATGTCTATACTCCACTTGTTGAATTTATGTAATCACTTTAGATATTCCTTTAGAAATTTGTAGAGGTAATTTAATACTTTATTACTTAAGCATTATTAAAAATTTAGAAATATTCCCCTTTACAGACATCCCAAATATTTTTTTTTTCTGTTCCTTTCAACTTATTAAGAAATTGCAAACACGCAGTTTGCTTATCCTTTTCTTTATTTTTGTGGAATTTTTATTTCCATTCTTTTGTTCCTGAATCAACCCCTTCTCATTTCCCTCAAGCATACATTTCAACAGAACCTTTACTACCAACTCAGGGGATATATCCATACTGAAACTAATTTCACTCTTCTTGAGCTTTAATATTGCTCCTCTAGGCTTGTACAGTTTTATATCCCAATTCCTCGTTTTTCTTATATCATGATTTAATTGACTGGTAAACAGGACCAATTGTCCTGTAAGATTTCAATTCAAATTTTTGTTTTTTCTTTCAGCAATCTATGGTTTTCTTTGAGTTTATATCTCCCCTTTTAACCCACATGACCTAGCATGGATCTACTTGATCTTAGATAGGTTTCAAATCAGTAGTACTTCTTGTGGCTTCTATTTTAACTCCTACCAATTTTTAATATAACACGTGGTTTAATCTTCATTTTATAACTAACTTCCTTATTTGGAAATTAATCTAGAATTTCATCTAGAACTATCCTCTTACTATCCTTGGGATTTGGAATTTTTCCTATCAATTTATATTTCATTTTTTTATCTTTATCCCAACTAATAAAATTGGCAGTACTTTTCTAGCTGACTTTTGCAGTTCCATCACTACACTTCCATGAAGTGTTTTCTTTCAACGAGTTGGTAGGTATTTTCTATTATCCTACCCAATTTATTCATGTTTTCTCCTTCATCTAAATAGATAATGGAAATTATTGAGCTCTATACAACTTTCGTTTATACTTGGTATTCTGTTGAATTATTTGGAAAATTTCTATGCCAATTATGTACCAAATTTTTAGCTCACTGAATTTCTCCTATATTTTGTCAAACCCTATCTAGGTTCATAGACTCATGTCGTTTATATCACATATCTGGAAAAAAAATTTAAATTTTCTCTAACCTCTTTTATGAAATTCATATTCCTACTGACAAGATGTCTAAAATGTGCAATAATGTACATCTTTCTGGTTCATTATTCCATTCTTGGAATTTTTGAGAGGGTTTCTACACCACTCATTTGTTTTTCTTGTTAGCAGTAATTACTATATTAGGTAATTATTAGCTCTCATTAAATACTATTATTCATTGCATTCCAATAAAATCTCGACACTCAAAACCTTATTGTTTACACTGGTGGAATTGATATATAGGTATTTTACCCTTTTCATTCTATAATTTTCTGGATGTAGTTTCTTTACTTATATTTTTCCAATATCTTTGAATCTTGATAGGTCCATTCCTATACAAAATTCCAGCTTTTCGAGATTTTTCTGTCTTATGCCAAAGTACATCTAGGTTCATTAGTCAGCACAAAGCATTATTTTCATATTGTATATATGAAAATTTCTTTTATTATACCACAAAATCCGTACGCCTTCTAATGTCATGTCCAAAGTGTGCAATTATGTATAACTTTATGTTTCAACTCTGCCTTCCCGTTGTTTTCATGTAGGTAGGGTTGAATCCATTTCACATTGAAATGGTATATTTTTTTTTCTTCGCTCACCTCAATTTTTGAGAAAAATGTCATCTGACATTGTCTTATCTAAGCAGGTCTAACACTTGAGGACCACCACATATGCATTAGTGACACAGTTTTTCTATGTGCATATCACTAAGAGTGTCACTTTTTGTTCAATTCTGCTTTAGCTGTTACAGAATTATAGAACACTAATACTTCATAAATATCCATTTACTGTGATATATCCAACTTATTATAATTTCTCAACGATATGCCGCATTCGTATGTACTTTTTGTCGCCTACCACCTTAATTTCTTCAGTACACTTATATACTGATAATAACATATTCAAATTTCGATTAAAACTATCCTCTAAGACCTGATTCTTTCCCTTTAATTTATATGGATCTGGTGGTTTTAAACATGTTTTTCAAGTTATGGAATTAATGGTTCGGGCAATTCTTACCACCTTACCCAGTCCTTCTCCTATTACAATGATTAAATATTATATAGATATTTAATCATATATTGTTATACGCAGACTATCCAATTTGGAATAGTGTTTAACTTTGAATTCCACTCTATATTTTAATATGTATCTCATTTTATACCTTCTTTCACAACCACTGCAGTATAATCCTTCATTTTCCATCATAGGAGGAAGGAAAAAAAAAATATATATATATATATATATATATATATATTATAAATAATAATACAATTAAATTATTTCCTAGACTGTACTAGGAACCTTCACCCTCTTCACTATTCCGTGAAGTCAAATCTCTTATAAATCTGTCTTGTTCCTTACTGGCTACAAATAGCCTGTCATTGTGGCTTTTAAGCTATGTCATTCCTTGTTGCATTCTATGCAACATAGCCATCAATGGAACATTTGAATCTGGTGTGTTTTCTCCCCCACTTAGATCTACATACAGCTCATACCCTTCAGTTAGGTTTCGCAGCTGTACCCTTCAATATTGTTTAACTGTTCATAAATTTAATACTAGCAAAAAAATTTCAACATCATATATTTCTGTCTGAGCACATGATTTTCCCATTGTTTTAGCTAAAGCTCATCCTCTTCAGTCATGGTTTTGCAGTTGTTAATTTCAGTACCTTTTTACTGTACAACAATACAACATCAGTAATATACATATAAATTTTACTCATAGCAGTGAGCACATAAACAACCCAGTTTTCAAACTAGGGCTTTGATACCATTTGTAATGTCTCTCTAATGTCCCTTAGAATTTTTTTTTTATTTTTTATATTTATATCAGTTCAGATATCTTTGCACTTTCACCTTCTCTTCCTATTTTTAATATTTCAGATCAAACTAACTGTTCCCATTAAATTAATTGGATTCCTATTCTAATTTTTATTTATTTTTATCACTGTTAGATCTATTGAAGTTTTCCAATTCATTTGATACATTTATTATGCAGGTTATTACTCCACAACCTTAATTCAATATCTTCTTAATTATCTTATTACATTCTCCTTGGAAATTTTCCCCAACCCACTTTAAGGACCTTACCCTTAATTTCACCTTCCATTTGGTTACTATAGGAATTATATCAATGGTATAACAATGTTTACTTCTAAACATTCACACAACCAATATTCTATACCTATATTATACTTGTCATATGTCATCATTAACCTATATTCAATTTATACCTTTTTCATAACCTATATTTCGCTAATCATATACCGAATACAAAATTTATTTATTCGTACACCTTCAGAATTTATATCCTTATAATCCCCATTTTATTTTATAACTAACCTTACCTTCATTACTTAATCCTCTAATCCCCCCATCGTATATGTATAGGGTTAAAGGTTTTACATAGAATATTAATTAATTTAACACTCATTTCATAAATCCGGTTTTGATGTTCCTCAAAGATTTTTATGAATGTGGTAACTATTCCACCCACTCAACTCGTCATCTCATACGAATGACACGTCTTCAGAGTAGTTGCATTTCTTAATTGTGAATTCACTGGGGTGAGAAATAGATGTTCTTTTATGTAGGAACTTATGACGGAACAGTACTTGGTGTTTAATGCATTGAATGAATACTGCGATGGCCCATGTGAATGGTACCATATCTCTTAACTCCCTTCAAATTTCAAATCTCTCTCTCGGGATTTACTATGATTTGGAACGAGGAGATCTACACGCAGATCTCCAAACACCTTTCTCTGTGCTTAAACCTTCGAAGCGTAGACGGTAGGATGTTTCCCCAGACTAGGGTTTTTCATAAGGTTTTAATACTTGGCTTCACTCATTGTTTCACCTCTACATTTACGCATTTCCAGGTTTTTTTTTTTTTTTTCAAAGATCTTGTATGAGGTTCCGAGGACATCTGAAGGAAATTGCAGTGGTTCACTCCTTGCTTTGATCTTGTCATTTTCTTCAAGGGTAAGTTATCCTCAGCACTACTCAGATATTTCGTTACTTTCTCTAACCTTTCTGGGGGATACTCATTTAAATCATATGTCTCAATCTCTGAAAACTTGTTAAGTGACAGTAGTAAAATATTTACAATTTCAAGAGTTGTATATGAATTTAAATGAAATCTCCGCGGTTGATTTTTCTTATAATGCTTTGTACGCATCTTTATACTTAATACATTTGACTCATTAAGATTTAATTTCTGGTTATAGTTCGGAATTGGTCGTTTCGACTTCAATGCTTCTAAGTAGTATTTTGTATTATACAAAAAACTAGCACTCGCTTATTTAATCTGTTTCATTTATTTTCTCTTATTTTGCATAAAGGAAAATGTTGCTAGTTACCAAGACAACATTTCTTCCTAAGAGGGTTACAATGGCTTTCAAGAATCACCTGAGGAGTCGTATTTTTCTCTCAGCTTACCAAGACAGGTAAAACCCCAATTTCATTTCTCAGGGTTGATTCACAGAACGTTGTCTTATGTAATAAATTATGAAATTGAATTAAACTTCAATCGTTTGATTTACTCGTGCAGGTTATGGAACTCTTCCGCGTTTAAAAAGGTTCATCTATAGTTAAATTTTCGTTCCTGAAGTTTAAAAACCTCCATCTTATTACTACTTCCTGATTTTATCCTCATACCATTTATCTCCCAAATCAATCCCATTTTTTTCTATTCTCTGTATACAGGTATAATTTTTCAAGTTTCACTCCAATTTACATTTTTTCAACTCCCGATTTACCATGGTATGTAATTGAACTAAGCGTTCCTCTATTTGCACAGGTTATTATCATTGTCCCGGCTTTCTTCGGGGCTTAAACACTGGTTGAGGCATTCTGTCGATATATTTTTAATTCCCGTTTATGTAATTTTCCTAATGGTATTTACGCTACACTGTTTATATGAGAGTTCGATCTCATCTATTCAAGGACATATTGGTCCTGTGTATTGTACTAATTTTTAACTATATAAGTAGTATTTATTTTAATTTTTCTTTTACCGGATTTCTGTTCACTGGGGTTCACCTAGCAACAACCATGTTTGACTCTTAAAACATTATTAAGTAGATATCAGGCTTTGAGTTTGTTCTAGTTAATACATGTATTTCAATTTACAGTTACTCTACTTCCACTGTATTTACATATATATATTGTTCCATTCACAGTTACCCAACTTTACTTATATAAATGTTTTATATACAGATCCACATATCTATATATATATCTTCATTTTATAACTAACTTCCTTATTTGAAAATTAATCTGGAATTTCATCTAGAACTATCTTCTTACTATCCTTGGGATCTGGAATTTTTCCTATCAGTTTATATTTCATTTTTTTATCTTTATCCCACCTAATAAAATTGGCAGTACTTTTCTAGCTGAATTTTGCAGTTCCATCACTACACTTCCATGAAGTGTTTTCTTTCAACGAGTTGGTAGGTCTTTTCTGTTATCCTACCCAATTTATTCATGTTTTCTCCTTGATCGAAATAAAAAATGGAAATTATTGAGCTCTATACAACTTTCGTTTATACTTGGTATTCTGTTGAATTATTTGGAAAATTTCTCTGTCAATTATGTACCAAATTTTTAGCTCGCTGAGTTTCTCCTATATTTTGTCAAACCCTATCTAGGTTCATAGACTCATGTTGTTTATATCACATATTTGGAAAAAGTTGTTAAATTTTCTCTAACCTCTTTTATGAAATTCATATTCCTACTGACAATATGTCTAAAATGTGCAATAATGTACATCTTTCTGGTTCATTATTCCGTTCTTGGAATTTTTGAGAGGGTTTCTACACCACTCATTTGTTTTTCTTGTTAGCAGTAATTACTATATTAGGTAATTATTAGCTCTCAGTAATTACTATTATTCATTGCATTCCAATAAAATCTCAACACTCACAACCTTATCGTTTACACTGGTGGAATTGATATATAGGTATTTTACCATTTTCATTCTATAATTTTCTCGATGTAGTTTCTTTACTTATATTTTTCCAATATCTTTGAATCTTGATATGTCCATTCCTATACAAAATTGCAGCTTTCCGAGATTTTCCTGTCTTATGCCAAAGTACATCTAGGTTCATTAGTCAGCACAGAGCATATTTTTCATATTGTATATATGAAAATTTCTTTTATTCTACCACAAAATCCATACGCCTTCTAATGTCATGTCTAAAGTGTGCAATTATGTATAACTTTATGTTTCAGCTCTGCCTTCCCGTTGTTTTCATGCAGGTAGGGTTGAATCCATTTCACATTGAAATGGTATATTGTTTTTTCTTCTCTCACCTTGTAACACCCCCAATTCATGTGTTTGAATTTCAAAGCTAGACAATTGAACTTTAAATCCTAAGGGGAGTGGACCCCAAAGGATAAATAAATTGTGAATGTAATTAAATATTTACTTGAGGAAATAAAGAAAAAATGATGTTGTGCAGATTGGCCAAAATAAGATTTATGAGATCACTTGTTAAATCCATGAGGATGGATAAGGAAAATAATTCCCCACCATCTTCCAAAAAATCCTTGAAAGAAATTATTTTAAATTTAGATTTTTGAGGAAAAATCTGAATTTCCCCAATGATGAGGAAAGTAGTTGGGAAGAGGTAAAAAGTTGGAAAAGCTGAGGAAAAGCTTAAAACAGCCTTAAAGAATCCCAAAAATGGGAATCCTAGGCAAACAGGAAGAAAAGCATCCTGAGATTCTGGACGCAAAATTAGAAACATGCTTTGGGGAACAATAGCTTGAATAAGCTGCTCCTAAATAGATGAGGGGTTGATCTGTTCTAGGAGATGATCTCAGCTTGGGGGTGAGTTCTGGGAGACAGAAAAACTCTAAGGTTGGGAGGTTGGTCAACTGCCTGAGTGGTATGTCTCTAAATTTATGGATGTGTTTACTTCAATTAGTATGAATTGGCTACATTTAAAAAAAAAAAAAATTGATTGTATATTAAATTATAAATTCTACATTTAACAGAATGAATCATAAGGAATTCACCTTTGAAATTCTGCATAGTTGTAGAATATAAACCTGTAGAGTAGAATCCTATAGAATCTCTAAACCAGGACTGGTTCAAATCGGAGGATACTTATCTCCATAGGAAAATTGGTGAGTTAGATTTAATCTGCTTCTGTTTCATATAATTATTCTAATATATACATACATAGGAGAGCGAAAATCTAAAGTCCCTATACTATATTGGAAAATAGCAGTAGATCAATTGAAAATTTCACTGTACATTAAGAAATGAAGGTAGAGATTTCAGAAAACAGATATCAAAGTTAAAACATCCTTCATATATATAACCCGCATCTAAATGGTCAATTTATTGGGGCATGCAAACAGCTAATATTATAACAGGAATGAGTAACTATTTAATTGCCAGAGAGTGCTCATAGATAGTTATCTGATTGAGACCATTCTAATATCCGAGAACTAAATTAGGAATTACAAGAATATAAAATACTAGTGTGGTACAACCAATACAATCTCCGGAAGGAAGAAGCATAAAATAGGGGAACAAAACTAAACTGGAATTGTTACTATAACCAAAATTATATTCTGGATAAATTTGACATTTTATTAAGACATTCTGTATGTAAGAGAAAATCGTTGCTAGCCAGCTTACAATTAACTCTTGGTGGAACTGCGTGGTTCGATGCCATTTAAAAGTAGTGAAAGTATTTGGAAACTCTCGGCATGTAATAGAAGAATAAATAGCTGTAACGACATTCATTAATATTATAATCTAGCTACAGTGGAATTACCAGGAACTTCCAATAGAAATTTAAACCAAAATTTTCGCCCAATATATATATTGCGAGGAAATGGAAAAAAAATTTAAACACCATCCCGGTTGGCATAATTATTAACTGCTAGAGTATTGTGGAATTGTAGAAAACTTTCGTGGGTACCAAGTAAATCTTAAGGAAATAACATCACTCGAGAAAACATTAATGTACAGATATATATGTCTATGCTAAGTCGACATGAAAAAAATAATGTATATTCTGAGTTGGTACTATTAAAAATTCCCTGCATAAAATGTGCGGAAGGAAAGAAAGGCGTAATATGACCAAAGTTACCTCACCTCTCGATACAAACAGTGCGTTCCGATTTAATACTACAGTTCTTAAAATCCGAAATAAAAAACAAGAGAATATGGAACAAAACGCATATATCCATATGATCCAGTTCAGATGATTCATATCACTACAAATTAACCCTGAACTATGAATTCTGCATAACAATAATAGTAATGATTTCCAAAGAGGAAGAGTATTTCACGGGTTATTCTTAGATATCGGTTTCACCCTCTTAGTTGGCTTAGAATAGAAATCAACCATTTTAGGAGAGACGAAATGGATCATGCTTAGTTGCACCATTCTGCGAGGAAAACCAAGTTTTAAATGTCTCTATACAACCTACATGGCCATGGCCATCCCGTAGAAACAAAAAAATGAAACCATTTATTTCTACAGCGGAGAAGAGGCAACTGGTGTAAAAATCGTTTGAAGATTTTAGAGAACTTGTAAAAATGATGAATGACCGCAAATGAGTCGATCGTAGTCACCAGAAGCGAAGAAAAAAGGGCGAAAACAACTTTCGTCATGATAGAGGTCGTTATACCTGAAACGAAAGGCAAAAGCTCATCAATGAAAATTCTCGGTCAATAACGAAAGGCATAAACAGAAAGATTGTAGATAATAAACGAAGCTAAGAAAAAAAACATTGTACCTGCGTTGGTAACGGAGAGCGAGACCCAAACTCCTGAAAGAAATTGTAGAGCGAAAATATTAGTGAGTTAGGTCAAGAGAAGACCCAACTAAATTTCACAAGTTTGGGTTACGTTTCAAACCTGTCGGCGAATCTTGAAACAAATCATGCCATGATAAGACTCGACCAGTTCGATCGATTTAGAAAACCTGTCCATCATTGCGAAACTCGTAGGTAAACATACCTCGTCGGAGTTAATAGAAAAATTCCTTGCATGAAAAACAAGGAACAACTCGTAGTGAGAATAGCCTCGACGCGTTTAAATCCAGCAATCTTTATTAAAGCCAAACAAACTGAAGTATTGAAGATAGAAAAGAAAAATGTTTACAGAACTTGCTCAACAACGAAACAGAGCGAGGTAGTGTGCGCAAACCAGAACAACAAGAGAAAAACCGCTTACCTATTTCCTATAGAATGCAGGTACGCACTGGTCGAAACCCATCGTGGTTACAATATTGTGTGAGAAAATCCAAATGGGAACGATGAATGACAGTCGGCCAAAATGAAATGGTAGCATGATAAACATGAAATATTAATGGAGTATGAAACCCTAACTCCAATGATAGATGGTCGTCCACGTGTAGGGCGATTATGAGACTAGACGCACGTTATGAAATCGCGCCAGATCAAAATTCAATGATAGAGTACGCCAAGAATCCCGAGAGGGATTGTAGGTTTAAATTCATCAGGGAACCATCGTACCAACCTTAACATGCTCCATATTCATAACTCTGAATCGTAGTGATACGCAGGCAAAAGGAGAATCGGTGAACCGAGAAATTTAATGCATAGAGATGACCATGACCTTTGCCAACAGGAATTCAAACACCGAGGCTATATTCCAAACATCCATAATAATAATGTGTAGGAATAGTACATTATGGGGTGAAATGAAAAAGAAGTTCGCACATCTGGCGCAGAAAAGGACATTTTCCTGTAACCAAAATAACGTGAACATTTCACCAAAGTATGGATTATGAAATGTCAAAATCGTGTAATACGTACAGGGGCATTGGCGATTCAGTTGGTGGATTTAGTCCATTAAGTTAAGGTAATTAATTTAAAGTTGAATCGACAAGCATTGAGAGTGATTCGATCACACAACACGAAGAAATAAGGCCTCAGTTTATTTATGTAGAATGTTAGAGAATTAAGTGTATACCCATGAGACCATGCACACGGTAAATGTATGGGTAAAAAGGGTAGAGTGGTAATGGGTTACAAATGTAACTTTATATGAGAGCTATCCTATGGTGAAATAAATCAAGGATTAAATAATATGGGTGCTGGAAAAACATATATATACATAACTGTCTTTGTAATGTTTTAAAATATAGACTTTGTTTATTTAATTACATACATTTCTATCAAGGACAGGAGATGGGTATAGAAGGTTCAATGGGGGACAAGTTAAATTATACCTGAGGTGTCAAAAAAAAAAAAAAAAAAAATTGTAAGAGAGGGAGATGTGACAAATGGTATCAGAACCCAAGTTATAAAAACTGGGCTTTTGTCATTGTGCTCACTGTTGCTGGGTGGTCCTTGTAAAAATGAATATTGTGAAATTTTTTCTTTTTAAATCTTACTGATCTGTGTTGTGTAGTGTACAGTGGTGCTGAAATGACGGAAGGTGAAGAAATTTATGTGGATCTGCATGATGAGTATAGTACACCAAATCCCAACGCTCCAGTGATGGCTATGTTGCACCGGTTGCAATGAGAATTGGATGAACTGAGAATCCAGAATGACATGTTGTCATCAGCCAGTAAGGAGCAGGAAAAGCTTATCAGAGAACTAGCTTTACGGAACAGCCAAGAAGGCGAAGGTTCAGGAAAGAGAAAGATTGATGAGTCTGATGATGATGATGCTGTTAAGAATTAGTACAAACAGAAAAGGGAATTACAGGGGGAATTCCGAAAGATCAAACCTCCCTCCTATGATGGAGAGGAGGAAGATGCGGAACCCTGGTTGCTAAATATGATTAAATATTTCCAGGTCTATGAATATGAAAGCAATTTGAAGGCCAGATTAGCTGTTTACCAGCTACAAGGTAAAGCTACCTTGTGGTGGGAGGAGACGAAAATGGTCCATGCCATTGATGAAAAGACAGTCACTTGGGAGGACTTCCAGGTTAAGTTCAAAAATCACTATCTAAATGAACGTTATTATGATGATAAAGCCAAGGAATTTCATGAACTTATACTGGGACAACTCACTATCGATGAGTTTGTCACTAAATTTACGAATCTGTTGAGATATGTCCCTTATATTAGGGAAGAGAAGGCAAAGGTACAAAGGTTTCTGAACTGTTTGTCGACTGTGTACAAAGAGAAGATCGAGTTTGATAATCCAAAAACAATGGTGGATGTGGAAGCATTAGAGAAGCTGGATTATACTATGTTGATTTAAAGTAAAGCCCAAAGACATGGAAAAGGTTAGCAAAATAAAGCCGAGTTCAAAGGAAGAAACGAAGCAGTATATTTAGAAAAATTCGGTAAAGGATCATCAATGGAAAATTTTAATAGCGAAAGAAAATTAGCTGCTGAGTCCAGGTGGCCTGAAAACAAATGAAACTAATGACAAATTGAAAATGAAGAACCTTTGAAATTTACACCAGAATTTGCGCAGAACTATCTGTTGAAGATTATCTGAAAACATTGAGATGATTATGAAGTGAAGCGACGATAAATGACGCAACGAAACAGCCACCTGCTAGTGTAGCCTTGGAGATCGATAATGAGAACGCCAGGCTTCTGTGGTCAAAATGGAAGGTAAGATTGCAAACCAACTTTATTGATTTTGTAAGTTCATCTGGTGCTTCTTTGAGTTACGTAGTCCAAAGTATGAAAAAATGTAATCTTAAAAGTAAAAAATTTCAGCAGTCTTGGTTGGTGCAGCTAGCCACTGGAACTAAGAGAAAGGTAACACATAAATTGCCCCGAACCGAAATCAAATTAAATGATTTTCAAACAGAAGTAAATTTGAACATTCTGCCCTTAGGTTCATAT
Organism: Pinus albicaulis; assembly: GCA_034641835.2. NCBI lineage: Eukaryota > Viridiplantae > Streptophyta > Pinopsida > Pinales > Pinaceae > Pinus > Pinus albicaulis. The sequence goes on from JAXQQM020084970.1 coordinate 179,603, forward strand.
GATCTGTTGATAGGAATGGACTGGCTGGAAAAGAAGAAAGCCCTGATGAACTGCTCGGATAAAACTCTACATTGTGTAGATGAAGAAGGGAAACCTTTTATTCTCAAAGGAAAACTAAGACCCATTTTAGTAAAGCAAATATCAGCATTGCAATTAAAGAGAACAGCTAGGAAAGGGCATCAAGTTTATGCAGTACATGTGGAGGAAATAGAACAGAAAATTGAAGAAAATCTAATGGATGCTTTACCAGTGGTAAGGAAATTTAAGGAAGTCTTTCCAGATGAGATTCCTCATCTCCCCCCAAAGAGAGAGATTGATTTTTCAATCGATTTGGTGCTGGGAGCAACACCTGTTTCCCGAGCCCCTTATTGAATGAGTCCCCCTGAACTCATGGAATTGAAAATGCAATTGCAAGAATTGTTAGATAAAGGTTATATAAGACCAAGTGTGTCTCCTTGGGGAGCACCGGTGTTGTTTGTGAAAAAGAAAGATGGAACTTTTAGGATGTGCATTGATTACCGTCAACTGAATAAGTTGACTATTAAAAACAGATACCCTTTGCCCAGAATTGATGATCTTTTTGATCAAGTGAGAGGAGCTTCAGTTTTTTCGAAGATTGACTTAAGAACTGGTTATCACCAGCTCAGAATCAAAGAAGAAGACATTAAAAAAACAGCCTTTCGAACCAGGTATGGTCACTACGAATTTGTAGTCCTACCTTTCAGTTTGACAAATGCCCCTGCTACATTTATGTGCCTAATGAAGTATGTGTTAAACAAGTACTTGGATAAATTTGTTCTCCGGTTCATAGATGATATATTAGTCTACTCAAAAATTAAAGAGGAACATAAAGAACATTTGAAAATAGTGTTGCAAAAACTGAAGGAAAACCAGCTATATGCCAAGTTTAGCAAATGTGAATTTTATAAAGATAATATCCAATATTTGGGTCATATTATTTCTGAACAAGGCCTTGTTGTTGACCTTGAAAAAATAAAGGCAATCAAGGAATGGCCTGTGCCAACTGATGTTTCAGCAGTGAGATCATTCATGGAAATTGCAGGCTATTATCGCAGATTTGTGGAAAGGTTTTCTGCCATAGCACATCCCATCACCTCATTACAAAGGAAATGTGTCAAATTTGTATGGACTGAAAAATGCCAAAATAGTTTTGACCAATTAAAACTGAAACTTACTACAGCCCCTATACTGAATATTAAAGATCCTGACAAAGAATTTGTGGTATGTACGGATGCTTGTAGAGAGGGATTAGGAGGAGTTCTTTTGCAGGAAAATTCAGTTATTGCCTATGAATCTAGGAAACTGAAAATACATGAACAGAATTATAGTGCCTATGATTTAGAACTAGGAGTTGTTATCCATGCTTTGAAAATGTGGCGGCACTATCTTCTTGGAAAAAAGTTTACATTGATGACTGATCATATTAGTCTCAAATATTTATTTTCACAAACTGATTTGAATGCTAGACAAGCCAGATGACTGTCTTTTCTAAGTGAATTTGATATGGACATAAAACATATCAGAGGGAAAGAAAATAAAATTGCTGATGCGTTGAGCAGAAATGCTTGTCAGAATATGATCAGCCTTGGAAGTAGTGCACAGATCGATGTAGAAGATTTGGTGGAAAAGGCAGCAAACCAAGATCCAAATTATGAAACACTCTTGATGAAAATTCAGAAAAAAGAGAAAGTTGATTTCACTCAAAATCAAAAAGGGCTGATCTGTTATAAGAACAGATTGTATATTCCCAATGTAGAGTCCTTAAAAAGGGAAATTTTGGATGAATATCACAAACAGCCATATGCAGGACATCCAGGATATCAGAAAATGTTAACAGCCCTGAAAAATAAATTGTTCTGGCCAGCAATGAAGAGAGATGTAGCAGAATATTTAAGTAGATGCATGGAATGTCAACTAGTCAAAGTTGAGCATCAACATCCGGTGGGTCTTTTAAACCCTTTACCGATTGCAGAATGGAAATGGGACATAGTTTCCATGGATTTCATAACAGGATTACCCAAGACCAAACACCAACATGATTCAGTAATGGTGGTAGTAGACACTTTAACAAAAGCTGCATATTTCATACCAATGAAATCTACTTTCGGAACAGCTCAAGTAGCGAACTTGTTCTTAAAGGAGGTAGTAAGACTCCATGGGGTTCCAAAGGTAATTGTTTCTGACCGAGATGCTAAGTTTACAGCAGCTTTTTGGAAAGGATTGTTTGGAGGGATGGGTACTAAATTGAATTTTAGTACTGCTTACCACCCTCAGACAAATGTTCAAACGGAAAGAACTAATCAAATTTTGGAGGACATGCTGAGAATGTATGTGATGGATAGACCCTCAAAGTGGGAAGATTACTTGCATTTAGCTAAATTTGCCTATAATAATAGCTATCAATCCTCCATCAAGATGAGTCCGTTTGAGGCACTGTATGGAAGAAAGTGTTGTACTCCTTTGAGCTGGAGCCAGCCAGAAGATAAACTAATGTTGGGACCAGATGCTTTACAAGAGATGGAAAGAATTGTGAAACAGATACAAAGAAACATCAAGATAGCACAAGATCGCCAGAAAAACTATGCTGATAAGAAAAGGGTACACAGAGAATTCAAAGTGGGGGAGCATGTGTATTTGCGTATTAAACCTGAAAAGAGCACACTTTCTTCTGGAAGTTGTGCAAAACTGGCTCCTAGATATTGTGGTCCTTTTGAAATATTAGAAAGGGTGGGACCAGTAGCTTACAAACTGGCCTTACCACCCCATGTTAGAGTTCATGATGTATTTTATGTTGCGTTATTAAAGAAATATGTGCATGATGCTTCTCACATAGTTGATTGGAATGTTGTACAGGTGGAACCAGAAGGGGAGTTTCTGCCAGAACCACCTCAAATATTGGAGCGGGAAGAAATTGAATTGAGGAACCGAACGGTAGCAAGAGTAAAGGTGCAGTGGAAGCACTTTACTGCTGAAGAAACTACCTGGGAAAGAGAAGCTGAAATGATGGAAATTTATCCATTTTTATTTGCAAAATGAACTCTAGTAGTTGAATAATAACACCGAGGATGGTGTTTATTTTCAGAGGGGGAATATGTAACACCCCCAATTCATGTGTTTGAATTTCAAAGCTAGACAATTGAACTTTAAATCCTAAGGTGAGTGGACCCCAAAGGATAAATAAATTTTGAATGTAATTAAATATTTACTTGAGGAAATAAAGAAAAAAATGATGTTGTGCAGATTGGCCAAAATAAGATTTATGAGATCACTTGCTAAATCCATGAGGATGGATAAGGCAAATAATTCCCCACCATCTTTCAAAAAATCCTTGAAAGAAATTATTTTAAATTTAAATTTTTGAGGAAAAATCTGAATTTCCCCAATGATGAGTAAAGTAGTTGGGAAGAGGTAAAAAGCTGGAAAAGCTGAGGAAAAGCTTAAAACAGCTTTAAAGAATCCCAAAAATGGGAAGCCTAGGCAAACAGGAAGAAAAGCATCCTGAGATTCTGGATGCAAAATTAGAAACATGCTTTGGGGAACAATAGCTTAAATAAGCTGCTCCTAAACAGATGAGGGGTTGATCTGTTCTAGGAGATGATCTCATCTTGGGGGTGACTTCTGGGAGACAGAAAAACTCTAAGGTTGGGAGGTTGGTCAACTGCCTGAGTGGTATGTCTCTAAATTTATGGATGTGTTTACTTCAATTAGTATGAATTGGCTACATATAAAATAAAAATAAAAATTGATTGTATATTACATTATAAATTCTACATTTAACAGAATGAATCATAAGGAATTCACCTTTGAAATTCTGCATAGTTGTAGAATATAAACCTATAGAGTAGAATCCTACAGAATCTCTAATCCAGGACTGGTTCAAATCTGAGGATACTTATCTCCACAGGAAAATTGGTGAGTTAGCTTTAATCTGCTTCTGTTTCATATAATTATTCTAATATATACATACATAGGAGAGAGAAAATCTAAAGTCCCTGTACTATAGTGGAAAATAGCAGTAGATGAATTGAAAATTTCACTGTGCATTAAGAAATGAAGGTAGAGATTTCAGATACTTACATCAAAGTTAACACATCATTCATACATAACCAGCATCTAAATGGCCAAGTTATTTGTGCATGCAAGCAGCTAATACTATAACAAAAATGAGTAACTATTGAATTGCCAGAGATTGCTCATAGATAGTTATCTGATGGGACCATTCTAATATCCGAGAACCAAATTAGGAATCACCAGAATATAATATACTAGTGTTTTGCAACCAATACAATCTCCGGAAGGAAGAAGCAGATAATAGGGAAACGAAACTAAACTGGAATTGTTACTGTAACCGAAGTTATATTCTGGATAAACTTGACATTTTATTAAGACATTCTGTATTTAAGAGAGAACCGTTGCTAGCCAGCTTATAATTAACTCCTTGTTGAACTGCCTGGTTCGGTGCCATTTACAAGCATTGAAAGTATTTGGAAACTCTCGACATGCAATAGAAGAATAAATAGCTGTAACGAAATTCATTAATATTATAATCTAGCTGCAGTGGAATTACCAGGAAATTCCAAGAGAAATTTAATTAAGAACTTTAGTTCAATATATGCTGCGAGGAAATTGTAAAATTTTAGAAGCCCTCCCGGTTGACACAATTATTAACTGCTAGAGTATTGTAGAATTGTAGAAACTTTCGTTGGTACTAAATAAATCTTCAGGAAATATCATCACTCGATAAAACATTAGTGTACAGATGTACAGTGTAGATGTATATATGTCTATACTAAGTCGGCATGAAAAGAGTAATGTATATTCTGAGTTGGTAACTATTAAAATTTCCCCGCATAAAACGTGCGGACGGGAAGGGAGGTTTAATATGACCAAAGTTAAATCACCTCTCAATACAAACAGTGCGTCCATATTTAATGCTACAGCTCTTTATAATCCGAAATCAAAACAAGAGAACATGGAACAAAACGCATATATCCATATGATCCAGTTCAGATGATTGATATCACTACTAATTAACCATGAACTATGAAATATGCATAACAATAATAGTAATGAGTTCCAAAGAGGAAGAGTATTTCACGGGTTCATTCTTAGATATTGATTTCGCCCTCTTAGTTGGCTTAGGATAGAAATAAACAATTATAGGAGAGACGAAACTGATCGTGCTTAGTTGCACCATTCCGCGAGGAAACCAAAGTTTGTTAACTGTCTCTATACAACCTACATGGCCATAGCCATCCTGTAGAAAATAAAACAAAAAAATTACTCTCTACAGTTGAGAAGAGGCAACTGGTGTGAAAATCGTTTTGAAGATTTTAGAGAACCTGTACAAATGACGAATGACAGCAAATGAGTCGACCGTAGTCACTAGAAGAGAAGAAAAGAAAAGGGCGAAAACCATTTTCGTCATGATAGAGATCATGATACCTGAAACGAAAGGCAAATACTCATCAAATAAAAATTCTCGGTCAATAACGAAAGGCATAAACAGAAAGATTTTAGATAATAAACGAAACTAGGGAAAAAATTGTTGTACCTGTGTTAGCAACGGAGAGCGAGACCCAAACTCCTGAAAGAAATTGTAGAGAGAAATATTTAGTGAGTTAGGTCAAGAGAAGACCCAACTAAAGTTCACAAGGTTGGGTTACGTTTCAAGCCTGTCGACGACTCTTGAAACAAATCAGGCCATGCTAAGACACATGCAGGTCGATTGATTCAGAAACCTGTACATCATTGTGAAACTCGTAGGTAAACATACCTCGGCGGAGTTGATAGAAAAATTCCTTGCATAAAAAAAAACAAGGAACAACTCGTAGTGAGAGGAGCCGCGACGCGGTTAAATCCAGCAATCTTTATTAAAGCCAAACAAACTGAAGTATTGAAGATAGAAAATAAAAAAGTTTACAGAACTTGCTCAACAACGAAACTGAGCGAGACAGTGTGCGCAAACCAGAACAATAAGAGTGGAACCGCTTACCTATTCTATGTAGAATGTAGGCACGCACTGGTCGAAACCCATCGTGGTTACAATACTATGCGAGAAAAGCCAAAGGGGAACGATGAATGACAGTCAGCCAAAATGAAATGGTAGCATGATAAACAGGAAATATTAATGGAGTATGAAACCCTAACGCCAATGATAGATGGCCGTCCACGTGTAGGGCGATTATGAGACTAAGCGCCCGTTATGAAATCGATCCAGATCAAAATTCAATGATAGAGTATGCCAAGAATCCCGAGAGGGATTGTAGCTTTAAATTCGTCAGGGAGCCATCGTACGACCATTAACGCATTCCATATTCATATCTCTGAATCGTAGTGACACGCAGGCAAAAAGGAGAATCGGTGAACCGAAAAATTTAATGTATAGAGATGACCGTGCCCTTTGCCAATAGGTATTCAACCACCGAGGCTATATGACAAATATCCATAATAATTATGGGTAGGAATAGTACATGATTAGGTGGAACGAAAAAGAAGTTCGCACATCTGGCGCATAAAAGGACCTTGTCCTGTAACCAAAATAACGTGAACATTTCACTAACGTATGGATTATGAAATACCGAACTCGGGTAATGTGTACCAGGACCCCGACGATTCAGTTGGTGGATTTATTCCATTAAGTTAAGGTAAGTAATTTAAAGTTGAATCGAAAACATTGAGAGTGATTCGAGCACACAAAACGAAGAATTAAGGCCTCACATTATTTATGTATAATGTTAGAGAATTAAGTGTAGACCCATGGGTAAAAAGGGTAGAGGAGAAATGGGTTACAAATGTAACTTTATATGAGAGATATCCTATGATAAAATAAATCAAGGATTAAATAATATAGGTGATGGAAAAATATACATATACATAACGGTCTTGGTAATGTTTTAAAATATAGACTTGGTTTATTTAATTACTTAGATTTCTATCAAGGACAGGAGATGGATATAGAAGCCTCAATGGGGAATCAGTTAAATTATACCGAGGTGTCGAAAAGAAAAAAAAATTGTAAGAGAGGGAGATGTGACAAATGGTATCGGAGCCCAAGTTATAAAAACTGGGCTGTTGTCATTGTGCTCACTGTTGTTGGGTGTTTTTTGTAAAAAGGAATATTGCAGAAAAATTTCTTTTTAAATCTTAATGATCTGTGTTGTGTAGTGTACAGTGGTGCTGAAATGACGGAAGGTGAAGAAATTTATGTGGATCTGCGTGATGAGTATATTACACCAGATCCCAACGCTCTAGTGATGGCTATGTTGCACAAGTTGCAACGAGAATTGGCTGAATTGAGAAGCCAGAATGACAAGTTGTCATCAACCAGTAAGGAGTAGGAAAAGCTTATTAGAGAACTAGCTTTACGGAACAGCCAAGAAGGTGAAGGTTACAGAAAGAGGAAGATTGATGAGTCTGATGATGATGATGCTATTAGGCATCAGTACAAATAGAAAAGGGAATTACAGGGGGAATTCCGAAAGATCAAACCTCCCTCCTATGATGGGGAGAAGGAGGAAGATGCTGTAGCCTGGTTGCTGAATATGATTAAGTACTTCCAAGTCTATGAATATGAAATCAATCTGAAGGCTAGATTAGCTATTTACCAGCTACAAGGTAAAGCTACCTTGTGGTGGGAGGAGATGAAAATGGTCCATGCCATTGATGAAAAGACAGTTACTTGGGAGGATTTTCAGGTTAAATTAAAAAATCGTTATCTAAATGAATGTTACTATGATGATAAAGCCAAGGAATTTCATGAACTGAGACTGGGACAACTCACTAACGATGAGTTTGTCACTAAGTTTACAAATATATTGAGATATGTCCCTTATATTAGGGAAGAGAAGGCAAAGGTGCAAAGGTTTCTGAACTGTTTGCCGGCTGCATACAAAGAGAAGATCGAGTTTGATAACCCAAAAACAATGGACGAAGCTGTTAGAAAAGCTAGATTATGTTACCAACAGTTCAAAGGAAAAACTGAACATGGGAAAAACTGGGTAAATAAGACTGAGTTCAAAGGGAAGAAACAGAAACCAGCCTATTTGAAGAATTTTGGCAGGGATCATCAGCGGAAAAAGTTTAATAAACCAAAAGAAAGTCAAACTGCTCAGTCCCAAGTGGCTTCTAAACAAATAGATGGAGATAGTAAAAAAGAAGGAACAGTCAGAATGAAGGAACCCTTAAAATGTTGGGGCTGTGGAGAACCCCATCTGTTGAGAGATTGTCCCCACAGAAACATTCAGATGATTATGAGAGACCGAGAAGCGACCACAGTAAATGACATAGCAAGAAACATACCCACTATTAGTGCAGCTTTGGAGAACCGACAAGCAGAACATCAAGCTACCATGGTTGAAATGGAAGGTAAGATTTTTGACCAATCTGTTACAATTTTGATTGATCCGGGTGCTTCCTTGAGTTACATTAGTCCAATGATTGTAGAAAAATGTAATCTTAAAACTGAAAAATTTCAGCAGTCATGGTTGGTACAGCTGGTCACTGGAACTAAGAGAAAGGTAACTCGTAAATTATCCTGAACAGCAATCAAATTAAATGATTATCAAACAGAAGTAAATTTGAATATTCTGCCCCTAGGTTCATATGATCCGTTTACATGTAAATACTCGGATGGAAAAGAAGAAAGCCCCGATGAACCGCTCGATAAAACTATACATTGTGTAGATGAAGAAGGGAAACCTTTTATTCTCAAAGGAAAAACTAAGACCCATTTTAGTAAAGCAAATATCGTAAAGATTGCAATCAAAGAGAACACGCCTAGGAAAGGGCATCAAGTTTATGCAGTACATGTGGAGGAAATAGAACAGAAAATTGAAGAAAATCTAATGGATGCTTTACCAGTGGTAATGGAATTTAAGGAAGTCTTTCCAGATGAGATTCCTCATCTCCCCCCCAAGAGAGAGATTGATTTTTCAATCGATTTGGTGTCGGAAGCAACACCTATTTCCCGAGCCCCTTATCGAATGAGTCCGCCTGAACTCAGGGAATTGAAAATGCAATTGCAACAATTGTTAGATAAAGGCTATATAAGACCAAGTGTGTCTACCTGGGGAGCACCGGTGCTATTTTTGAAAAAGAAAGATGGAACTTTTATGATGTGCATTGATTACCATCAACTGAATAAGCTGACCATTAAAAACAGATACCCTTTGCCCAGAATTGATGATCTTTTTTATCAAGTGAGAGGAGCTTCAGTTTTTTCGAAGATTGACTTAAGAACTGGTTTTCACCAGCTCAGAATCAAAGAAGAAGACATTAACAAAATATCCTTTCGAACCAGGTATGGTCACTACGAATTTGTAGTCCTACCTTTCGGTTTGACAAATGTCCCTGCTACATTTATGTGCCTAACGAATAGTGTGTTAAAAAATTACTTGAATAAATTTGTTCTCGTGTTCATAGATGATATATTATTCTACTCAAAAAGTAAAGAGGAACATAAAGAACATTTGAAAATAGTGTTGCAAACTCTGAAGGAAAACCAGCTATATGCCAAGTTTAGCAAATGTGAATTTTATAAAGATAAGATTCAATATTTGGGTCATATTATTTCTGAACAAATAAAGGCAATCAAGGAATGGCCTGTGCCAACTGATGTTTCAGCAGCGAGATCATTCATGGGAATTGCAGGCTATTATCGTAGATTTGTGGAAAGGTTTTCTACCATAGCACATCCCATCACGTCATTACAAAGGAAAGGTGTCAAATTTGTATGGACTAAAAAATGCCAAAATAGTTTTGACCAATTAAAACTGAAACTTACTATAGCCCCTATACTAAAGATTGCAGATCCTGATAAAGAATTTGTGGTATGTACGGATCCCTGTAGAGAGGGATTGGGAGGAGTTCTTTTGCAGGAAAATTCAGTTATTGCCTATGAATCTAGGAAAATGAAAATACATGAACATAATTATAGTGCCTATGATTTAGAATTAGCAACTGTTATCCATGCTTTGAAAATGTGGCGGCACTATCTTCTTGGAAAAGAGTTTACATTGATGACTGATCATATTAGTCTCAAATATTTCTTTTCACAAACTAATTTGAATGCTAGACAAGCCAGATGGCTATCTTTTCTAAGCGAACTTGATATGGACATAAAACATATCAGAGGGAAAGAAAATAAAATTGCTGATGCGTTGAGCATAAATGCTTGTCAGAATATCAACAGCCTTGGGAGTAGTGCACAGATCGATGTAGAAGATTTGGTGGAAAAGGTAGCAAACCAAGATCCAAATTATGAAACACTCCTATGAAAATTCAGAAAAAGGAAAAAGTTGATTTCACTCAAAACCAAAAAGGGCTGATCTATTATAAGAACAGATTGTATATTCCCAATGTAGAGTCCTTAAAAAGGGAAATTTTGGAAGAATATCACAAAAAGTCATATGCAGGACATCCAGGATATCAGAAAATGTTAACAACCCTGAAAAAGAAATTGTTCTGGCCAGGAATGAAGAGAGATGTAGAAGAATATTTAAGTAGATGCATGGAATTTCAACTAGTCAAAGTTGAGCATCAACATCCGGCGGGTCTTTTAAACCCTTTACCGATTGCATAATGGAAATGGGACACAGTTTCCATGGATTTCATAACAGGATTACCCAAGACCAAACACTAACATGATTCCGTAATGGTGGTAGTAGACACTTTAAAAAAAGTTGCACATTTCATACCAGTTAAATCTACTTTCGGAACAGCTCAAGTAGCGAATGTGTTCTTAAAGGAGGTAGTAAGACTCCATGGGGTTCCAAAGGTAATTGTTTCTGACCGAGATGCTAATTTTACAACAGCTTTTTGGAAAGGATTGTTTGGGGGGATGGGTACTAAGTTGAATTTTAGTACTGCTTACCACCCTCAGACAGATGGTCAGACAGAAATAACTAATCAAATTTTGGAGGACATGCTGAGAATGTATGTGATGGATAGACCCTCAAAGTGGGAAGATTTCTTGCATTTAGTTGAATTTTCCTATAACAACAGCTATCAATCCTCCATCAAGATGATTCTGTTTGAAGCACTGTATGGAAGAAAGTGTCGTACTCCTTTGAGCTGGAGCCAGCTAGAAGAGAAACTAATGTTGGGACCATATGCTTTACAAGAGATGGAAAGAATTGTGAAACAGATACAAAGAAACATCAAGACAGCACAAGATCACCAGAAAAACTATGCTGATAAGAAAAGGGTACACCGAGAATTCAAAGTGGGGGAGCATGTGTATTTGCATATTAAACCTAAAAAGAGCACACTTTATGCTGGAAGTTGTGCAAAACTGGCTCCTATATATCGTGGTCCTTTTGAAATATTAGAAAGGGTGGGACCAGTAGCTTACAAACTGGCCTTACCACCCCATGTTAGAGTTCATAATGTATTTCATGTTGCATTATTAAAGAAATATGTGCATGATGCTTCTCACATAGTTGATTGGAATGTTGTACAGGTGGAACCAGAAGGGGAGTTTCTGCTAGAACCGCTTCAAATATTGGAGCGGGAAGAAATTGAATTGAGGAATGTATCCAGAGGCAAGAGTAAAGGTGCAAGTGGAAGCACTTTGCATCGCTGAAGAAGCTTACTCGGGAAAGAGAAGCTGAAATGATGGAAAGTTATCCATTTTTATTTGCAAAATGAACTCGTAGTTAATAATAACACCAAGGACGGTGTTTATTTTCAGAGTGGGGAATATGTAACACCCCCAATTCATGTGTTTGAATTTCAAAGCTAGACAATTGAACTTAAATCCTAAGGTGAGTGGACCCCAAAGGATAAATAAATTGTGAATGTAATTAAATATTTACTTGAGGAAATAAAGAAAAAAATGATGTTGTGCAGATAATAAAAATAAGATTTATGATAATTAAGCAAACTATTATGATGGATAAGGCAAATTATTCCCCCACCATCTTTCAAAAATCCTTGAAAGAAATTGTTTTAAATTTAGATTTTTGAGGAAAAATCTGAATTTCCCCAATGATGAGGAAAGTAGTTGGGAAGAGGTAAAAAGCCGGAAAAGCTGAGGAAAAGCTTAAAACAGCTTTAAAGAATCCCAAAAATGGGAAGCCTAGGCAAACAGGAAGAAAAGCATCCTGATATTCTGGACGTAGAATTAGAAACATGCTTTGGGGAACAATAGCTTAAATAAGCTGCTTCTAAACAGATTAGGGGTTGATCTGTTCTAGGAGATGATCTCAGCTTGGGGGTGAGTTCTGGGAGACAAAAGAACTCTAAGGTTGGGAGGTTGGTCAACTGCTTGAGTGGTATGTTTTTAAATTTATGGATGTGTTTACTTCAATTAGTATGAATTGGCTACATATAAAAGTTAATAGTATAGTAAAACATACATTCTACATTTAACAGAATTAGGCATAAGGCATTCACCTTTGAAATTCTGTATAGTTGTAGAATATAAATATGTGGAGTAGAATCCAACAGAATCTCTAAACCAGTGTTGGTTTAAATCTGAGGATACTTATCTCCACAGGAAAATTGTGAGTTAGCTTAATCTGCTTCTGTTTCATAGAGTAATTCTAATCTATACATACATAGGAGAGAGAAAAGCTAAAGTCTTTGTACTATAGTGGAAAATAGCAGTAAATAAATTACAAATTTCACTGTGCATTAAGAAATAAAGGAAGAGATTGCATAGACTGATATCAAAGTTAACACATCATTCATACATAACCAGCATCTAAAAGGGTCAATTAATTGTGCATGAAAACAACTGATACTATAGCAGAATGAGTAACTATTGATTTACCATAGACCGTTCATAGATAGTTACCTGATGGGACCATTTCCATATCCGAGAACAAAAATTAGGAATAACCAGAAAATAATATATTAGTGTTTTGCAACCAATGCAATCTCCGAACGGAAAAAGCAGATCATAGGGAATAAATCTAAGCTGAAATTGTTACAGTAACCAAAATTATATTCTGGACAAATTTGACATTTATTAAGACATTCTGTAATTAAGAGAGAACCGTTGCTAGCCAGATTATAATTACTCCTTGTTGAACTGCCTGGTTTGGTACTATTTAAAAACATTGAAAGCATTGGAAACTCTCAGCATGAAATAGAAGAATAAATAGTTGTAACGAAATTCATTAATATTATAATTTAGCTACAGTGGAATTACTAGGAAATTCCAAGAGAAATTAAATAAATAAAAAATTTAGTTCAATATATGCAGCGAGGAAATTGTAAAACTTTAGAAGACAACCCGGTTGATAAAATTATTAACTGCTAGAGTATTGTAGAATTGTAAAAACTTTCGTTGGCACCAAATAAATCTTCAGTCAATATCATCACTCGAAAAAACATTAGTATACTCATTTGGCATTAAAAGAGTATGTATATTCTGTGTTGGTAACTGTTAAATAAAAAAAAATTCTTCGCATAAAATGTTCGGACAGGAAGGGAGGCTTAATATGACCACAATTAAATCACTACTCGATGCAAACAATACACCCATATTTCATACTACAGCTACTTATAATCTGAAATCAAAACAAGAGAATATGAAACAAAATGCATATATCCATATGATCCAGTTCAGATAATTGATATCGCTACTAACTAACCATAAACTATGAACTATGCATATCAATAATAGTAATGAGTTCCAAAGAGGAAGAGTATTTCAGGGATTCATTATTAGATATTTATTTCGCTCTCTTAGTCGACTTAGGATAGTAATAAGTAAGTATAGGAGAAACGAAACCGATCGAGCTTAGTCGCACCATTCCGCGAGGAACCCAAAATGTTTTTAAATGTCCCTATACAACCTACATGGCCACGGCCATCGTGTAGAAAATAAAATGAAATAAATACGTTCTACAGCGGACAACAGACAACTGGTGCGAAAATCGTTTTGAAGATTTTAGAGAACCTGTGTAAATGACAAATGACGGAAAATGAGTCGAATGAAGTCGCCAGAAGCGAAGAAAATGGCTGTAACAACTTAGTTATGATAGAAGGATTTTATACCTGCAATGAACAACAAATGCTTATTAGCAGGAATTTATTGGTCAATAATAAAATGTATACACCGAAAGATCGTATACAAAAAAAAAACCAAGTTAGGAGAATTTGTACCTGCGGTATTAAGATGAGAGCGAGACCAAAATCCCTGAAACGAACAAAGTGATAGGGGAAATGTTAATGGATTTGCTCACGAAATGATACAACTAACTTTCACAAGCTTTCGGTTGCATTCTAAACCTGACGGCTATCATGCCATGATAAGAGTCGACCAGGTCGGTCGATTTCAAAAAAAAAACCGTATTCATCATCGTGAAACCTGTAAGAACACATACCTTGTCAGAGTTAACAAAAAATTCCTTACATGAATCATAGGGAACAACTCGGAATGAGAATAGCTGAGACACATATAGATTCAGCATTCTTTAGTAAAGCCAAACAAACTGAGGTATGGAAGACAAAGAAAAGAAAAACGTTGACCATAAATGATAATACCCTTCTTCCGGCTTGCTATTGAGTAACGTCGTGGGGGAAATTCCGGATTAATTTCAGGAATGACATCGCGAGGGCTTCATTCCTACGTGACTATAGTTAGCGGGTAATCAGAATTTATTAACCAAGTCCGAGCAGGAACGTTCACAGAAATTTCTTAATAATGAAAACAAAACATAGCAGACAATGCTCGCAGACCAGATAAACTAAGAAAAAAAAAACTTACCTGTTTTGGTCGAATGAATGAATGCCTGGTAGAAAACCCTCGTGGTTTCAACCCTGTGCGAGAACAGCCGAAGGGGAAACGAGGAATGCCATTCAGGAAAAATGAAATTTTAGAATGAAGAACAGGAGTTAATAATGGAGTATGAAACCCTAACTCCAGTAATCGATGGTCGTCCACCTGTAGGGACGATCGTGGGATTAAACGCGAGTTAGGGAATCGCGACAGAACAAAATTCAAGGGAGAGTACGCCAAAAATACCGAGAGGGATTTTAATATTAATTTCAGCAGGAAACCATCGTACAAATCACAGCGTGATCTATCTTCATAACTCAGAATCGTAGTACTACGTAGGCAAAAGAATTTCGGAGAAACGAGAAATTAAATGCGTATCGATCACAACGACGCAATTGCCAAATCGGAATTCAACCACCGACATTACGTGCCAATTATTCATAACCAGTATGCGAAGGAATAGTAAAATAGTTGGTGAAACGAAAAAGAAATTAGCACAACTGGCGTCGAAAAGGACATGATCCTGGAACAAAACAATAGGGTGTATATTTTACCAACACATAGTTTATAAAATGTCGAACTATTGTAATAAATAAAGGGTCAGCTGAGCGTCCGTTGGTAGGTTGTCGATTCAATTATGGGAATTAATTAAAGTTGGTTGGACAAGTAATTCGAGTGGTTCGATCATACCACATAAAGAAGTAAGGCCTCGATTTATTCATGTATAATGTTAGATGTTAAATGTAAAAAGGAAATAGTGGTGATGTGTTATACATTTAACTTTATATGAGAGCTATCATATGATGAGATAAATCAAGGACTACATAATATGATGATGAAAAGAATTATATATAACTGTCTTTGTTAATGTTTTAAAATGTATATTGTGTTATATAGTTAACTTTGTCAATGTGTTAGAAGTTAAATTTGGTGGAAAAGTAAAGATGAACCAAGTAAAATTTCACTGCGAGGAAAATTTTTTTTGAGTACGAGAGAGGGAGATGTGACACTAAGTTAGGAAGATCCCATTGGAATCTAAGCCCATTGGTCAGATCCCGAAATTTTATGAGGCATAAAGGGAATGCATCTGATAAAGAGAATTAGGAATGTGTTTCTATATGTGGAAATTAAGACCAGGGACATGGACGTTTATGAAGAAAATAAGCCATCAAAAGCTTAAAAAAGGATTAGTGTTAAAGGGCCTACTCAGAGGTCATGACACATGGTGCTATGATGGAAAGAAAACAGGGCATCAACAAAAAATGTGTTGTAACCCTATTTTCCACTCCATTATAGTGAGAGAAACCCAAGTTTATATTACCTTATTTTTTGGCTCAAATGCATCCTTTTTCCACCTTTTCTTTTACATATGTGAGATTTATCCCATGTTAAAAGGGTTAAATTACACAATTGAGCAATTTCTCATAATTTTTTTTCCAAAATATTATAGCTATGAGATAATAATTATTTCATAATTGAGATAATTGAGAAAAATCTTATAATTGTGAAAATGGTTTCTAGAGTTTGTGATTCCCAAGGAGATCAACTTGCCCCTGTAATATCCAAAAATGGGAATGCAGCAATACACGAACACAAATATGGAATAAAAATGAGAAATAACTCATAAAATGTGTATAAAACACATAGTCATCAATTACATGTACAACAACAAGAAATCTGATCCATTATATCAACCAAAAGTGGGGAAAAGCAATAATTTTGACCATAAAAACGTTATATTCAGAAAATTGTGTTATAATAGGAGAAAATAATGTTGGGATCCCTTAGCTTATGTAATTTTTGACTCACACCCAAAAAAATATTTAGAAACAAATCTCTTTTTCTTATTTAAACAGATCTCCCGGTCCCGATATGGCTTAAAAACACTAAAATCCCATGACTTGACTAAACAAAATTTTTCTGAAGCATGCACATCGTCATTTAAAGAGGGTTTCTAAAAACATATGCTAAAAATATCATAACTAGAGTTTATTTAATCAAATCATGAAGAAAAATGAGGATCTAGCTCCTTTTACACATTCTGAAGATAACCCGACAACGGTTTCATGAAAGCACAATGTACAAAATGTTAGATCTGTAGATATGGATCTGAAAAGGATGAATTATAACTAAAGATATGTATATGTACAGCTAAATAATACATGGAATGAAGGAGGATCCCTCTTACAAAATTTCCGGGAGAAAGGTTGGCCTTTTCGCTGAGAAAGCAACTCAAGATTGAGGGGATTGACCCTCTCACTACAACACTACCAGAAATGACGCAGTTCCTGCAAGGGATTAAAATATTATGGAAGTCCTTTGGCCAAGTGTCAAGATATGAAAATCTTCTCCTGAGCCTTCCTTACTGATCTCCCAAAGGAAAGGAGGGTCCCTCCTTTGAAAAATGAGTGCAGGAAGTGGTGTTGTGAACCCTCACTGCAACACCCTGCAACACAAAATTATACTACTATAGAAATAATGTTGTAGCTGAAGGATTATTCTTGGCCTCAAGCCTATATGTGAGGCAAATCAGTACAATCTCCTTCAAGAGGCCTCTCAAGAAATGATTCCTAAACAGAAAATCCTTGTGCTAAGTAGCAGAGTAACTCTGCTAAACAGAAAGAGAATGTAGAAAAGTCTAAGTAGAAAAATCAAATATCATTCATAAGATGCTTTTCTATGGCTGCCTTGCCCTCCGTTTATACATGTGTGAGCCTTCTTGCCTTGGGCCCCACTCAATTAAGGTTTCCTCCACCAAGGAATCTTCCTCCCAATATCTCTGCACTGTCTCACAATATGATCTCCACCTCCTATCCCAACGTTGTTGACTTGGTCAAAATTGAACTTGTCCACATGCAAAATTCCCTGTTCACACATGAAGGTGTGAAATCCAGCTTTTATGTTGATCCCTTTTCACATTATGATGGATTTTATTCAGATTTTTATTATGCATGGGCCTCCTTACCCATTTATTTATCTCCTAAGTGAAAACAACAAAATTTAATATTCCAATTTGCTGCATGAAAATTTTCGAATATTATAGACCCACTTGTGTATGAGTTTCCATAGGGATCCATTATTGTATAAGTTTCCTAACTTCTCAAGCCCCCAGGTGTCTAGATACATTCTCCCAAAGGATAGAATAAACCTATATAATATCGCCAAGAGGAAAGGGAGAGGTGAGAGTGGGAATTATATTGCAATGCCTCTATTTTTCTACTAGAGAGAGAGCTTGTGAGGATCTTATTACTTGGGTATTTATCTTCTTGCTCATCTCCTTGTTATAATGGGGAGACTCTGTCGGATCGTGAAGAGGAGGCTTTAAGGTGAAGGTATATGGTTGTAATCTTAATTTTTCATGATTAATAGAAATATATGTTCCTTCCTTATATATGTTTGTAGTTAGCATGATTTATAGTTATTTATATGATATTTTTATCCTACGATATTCTGAGGAAGGTCACTTATTGTCTCTTTTTTTATAGTTGTGTGTAGGGACTGATATAAAGTAAGGACAGGTTAGATCACTCGAGTGGATCATGTGAATCTTCATTAGACCCAAAATCCTTCCCTAATATGTGAGGAGGCAAGGTGCACACATATTTCCTTGTAGCATATAGAAAAAAATGCCTGATGCATGTTTGATTATTTGGGTTGGGACACTATTATATCTCTATTGATTTTTTCTTTTGTTGTCTAGTGATCTGATTTGGACATGAGATCATAGAGCAATAACTTCTTTCATGTGAATTTAGATGCAAAAAAAGGGGCTATAATTCAAAGAGATGCAAATTTATAATTTATAGCATTTTTTAAATCCCTCAAACTTTTTCATGAAACAATATGGAAACTTGATGTTCTAGCAATATCGTTAAATATTTGGCAGCACAGTTAATGGAAAATATTTGGGCTTTGGATGAACAAGTCAACACGTTTTAAAGGTTTGGAATTTAAGCCAAATATAAACAGAAGAGGACCAAATTTCTAAAAGAAGGGGCTTGAGGTAGTATTTAGTAGCATGGATGAAGTTAGTGGCTAATTTAGCAGTGAATTCAAATTTGGAGGATCTCCAAAATGGAAGGAGTAGTACTAAAACCTGTAACAAAGTTAGAATTGTTAAAATTAACAGTTTAACTTAGAGATTAAGCCCAAAAAAGTGGATGATAAATTGATATGTTAAGCACACATACAAAAGACAAAAATAAATAGGACAAAGGAAAAAAATTAAAGGCATATGAAAAGATTCAATGCAAGATTAACTAAAATTTCATGCAAAATATATAAAAGAAAAAATATTTATAAGAAAACTTGATCAAGAAATTTGGATAGTTCTTGTGATCAAGTTGAGGTGAATTTTTTGGTGTTATCGATAATCAAATATTTATAAAGGTATTGGTGATTGAGGATAAAATAGTGTTATTGTGAAAGAAAAGGAGGAATTCATGGTTCTAGTATGAAAATGGATGAAAAATGAATCATTGAGCATCAAACAAGTTGTAGTTTGTAGATCACGGGTTGTTTCTCCTTCCATTGTGTGATGGTAAATATTTATGGGTTGGTGCTCATTTTAGTTGTAGTTGATAAATCAGGGAGTTGTAGTTTCCTAAAAGTTGAAGCCAGAGAATTGTAATAGCAAGTTGTAGCTTGCCCTATGAAGTAATTGAAGAGACGTTTTCAAGAATTTATTTGTTCCTTGTATATTACTGAAATTATTTTATGTCATGCTCATGTGAGTAAAATATTTATGATATCCTAATATTATTGATTGATGGAAGATCCACAAATTTCATTATTATGGTCGATGTTTTCGAACCTCTAATCGGGTCCATTCTCAAGACATGATGAAGTGTGAAGAGCCTGAGGAATAATAAATATATGATGAATATGTCATTCGGCCCTAATTGACTAGCAAAGACAATAATTATTATAGATACCATGATATGTTGTAGTAGTTTGTTATATTAATGTCTTTAATATAAATTTATTAATAAGGTGTTTATTTATATCAATAATATTCTTATTAATATTAAAATTATTTATATAAATATTGATAAGATTAATATTAATAATATTATTATTTATATTTATATTAATATTATTAATAAGAGAATGATTTATATTAATAATTTTATAATGTAACAATAATTTATATTATATTATATGCCTTGTATGTTATATATTATATATGAGAATTGTATAATTTAATAATATGATATATATAAGAAATTTAGTTATATTTCTTAATATAATAAATAATAATATTATTATTATTATTAATAAGAGAGTGATTTATATTAATAATTTTATAATGTAATAATGATTTATATTATACTATATGCCTTGTATGTTATATATTATATATGAGAATTGTATAATTTAATATTATGAGATATATAAGAAATTTAGTTTATATTTATTAATATAATAAATAATATTAATTTTTATTATTCAAGTTAAGTAACCAATTTCCCCGATGGGGTGTCGCATCAGAAGGCCAAGTGGGGGTGGTGTGCATGGATCAGACAGGCCTAACACCACGTGCCATCGAGGAAAATTAAACCTATCACACATGAATTAGTTATGGATCCTTGGTATGAGAAGAGGCGTGGAGGAAGCCAAGAGCTTATCAATCCTTTGGACAAGGAAAATGACATTCTGCAAGTTTGGGAGATGGTGAAAATATACGAGGAGGTATCTCCCTGTGTAGAAGTGTTGGCACTCAATATACTTCTTGAGATTTGACCATAGGAAGTGTGGGGGAAGGAAAGCGAGACAACGAGCTGGGGGTGGTGGAGCAGATGCTTGTGGGATCCTGGTAGCTTGGGGTTCAAGGATCAGAGGTTGTAAAGGTGGTAATTGTGTTTGGACTAGTTGTGAGGAAGGTGCTAAACTGGGTGTGCCCATTATGGAACTCTTAGTCCGCTGAGGGGACGACATCTGTGACAACAGGGGAGACGACTAAGCTGCGGTGTTGGTTCGAGCTTAGAGGCCACCCCGAACCAACAATAATTTTGTGGATACGTAGCTGGAGGTTACTCCTTGCCAGTGGAAGAAGTAAATAACTAATATTTGGGATGACAGAAGTATCTCGTGAGTTTGTGGGTGCAGGTGGCTAGACATGAGTTTGTGGTCTGTGTGACTACATTGCATTTCAATAATTTTCACTCTGCACAAGAAATTAGAATTATAGCCAGGAAGAAGCAAGTTGAGGGAAGGAAAATTTCATGCCACGACATCATGGACGTGTACGCAGAGGAGGACTTGGTCACGGGATGGTGGAGCATAGACCAAATGGGGACCTCAGCTCAAATTTAAAATCCACCGAGAGTCAACACTCTATGGCTTCCATGGCGGTCTCTCTAGCCCGGTCGCCTGGTCAAGTTGATGCTCGGGGCACCCTGGATGTATTTTCAGCTCAACTGCAACAACTCCAGCTCAATCTAGATGAAATTTCGAAACAGATGTATGAAGAATGCAACGAGATCATCACTTACATAAATGATATCCAACATATGAAAAATGAAATTCTATATTCTCTAGAGAGTCTGTGCTATTAACTGCAGCACTCCCATGACCACCTCTTAGCACTGGAAATTTAGACCGAGCACATCAACTGCAATGTGCACAATCGTTCTGGTTTCTTTGTAGGGCCACCAGCAACCCCCCCAAATCCTCCTCCATGAATCTTCGTAATTGCTTGTTTTTTACTAGTTTTGTGCTAGAAATAGTGAGTGGTACTATATGCCTTGGCATACACCCAAGACAAGTATGGAATTTTTTGCAACTTGGGATGCTTAGATGTATCACAACGTTGTTGTCTTATGATGTGAATTTTGAAATGATAGTATAAATTAGACTTTGACCAACAAAAAATAAGTAGGGCTAACCAATTTTTATTAATCTCTATCTCATTATCTCGATTCATGTTATTGGGGTACTTTTTAATCTCAAGAGTCTCCTTTAATTTATTCCTACAATAGAGGCCTTCTTTCACAAGTATTTTTGTATTTTATATGAAGAAATGGTGTTTGGTTTTCTTACCATGTTTTGCAATGGCTGAATTTTTTTTCCTTTCATGTCTTTTGTCTCCACTATGCTCCTTGATTATTTCTTTCAAGGAACATCCATTTTCTATGATATAGAATTTACCATAGGAGCATTCAAATTTGTAAACACCTTTAAATTTTATGTGGTAAATTCCATCCTTTATGGATATCATTATTTGTTTCATGGTGGTATGGGGCTTAAAACATGTATTAATCTCCTTTTTCTTTAAAATTTTGGCAATTTGGTGAGTGCCTCCTTTAAGATAAGGTGGGTATGAAATCTTCCTAGGGTTATGGATATTAGGGTTAGGTGAATTATTGTCATGATTAAGATATTTTTGGAATGCATCCTTAATATATTTCATGTTGTATCCAAAGTTTCTAAATACTTTAACTAGATGTTATTTTTCATCAACTTTATGATCATCATGATATATTTTGAAAGCACTAGAATCCAAGGTTTTAATGACCCCAATTTCTAAGAGGGATGATGATGTGAGTCACCGTGAAGGTATATATATATATATATATATATATCATCCAATTAGGGTTGAATGACATATCCATCATATATTTATTATTCCTTAGGCTCTTCTCATACCTCATAAATTCTTGAGAATGGGTCTCCATGGAGGTTCTAAAACATCAATCATCATAACCAAATCTATGGATCTTCAATCAATAAATAATAAAAAAACATAAATCTTAAACCATTATATCCTAACATCATTACATAGCTGAAAGAAAATTTAAGTTGGTAAAATTCCTACAATATTGATTCAACCCCCCACCCCAACCCCCACCCCCCAAGTATTGTCCCAGTTTCTAACAAACAACTATAATAAATTTGCAGTGTAGTTGTACCTATGGTTGGATGGAGAGTGGTTGTCCCTATTTTAATTTCTGCCAATTTTAGGAGAAAAAATTTGTAATACTGATAGGTCCCAATGATACTAGTGTATCCCCTTATTGTTTTTGTTAGTGTATCCCCCTTATTATTGTTGTTGTTTCCATGTAGTCCCCATATTTTTATTATTGTGCCCCATAGAATCCAGCTATTGTTATTGTTGTGCCCTTACATTTTTATTGTTATGTCGATTAGGATCATAGTGTGACCCCTTGGACTCCTATATATAGAAAGAAGGTTTTTCATTTATGGCATCCAATAATTGTTCATATATGTAATGTAAAGGATGATTCCCCATTGAAGAGGCTGATTTATAAATCGTTGATCTATATTTTCTTCTATTTTATGAGTTGGTTTCATAACATTTGGTATCATAGCTTGGGACTCTATGGTTTCGCTTTTTCAAACAGGTCATTTAGGAGTTTTCTCTATAACTTTTTTCTTACAACGCTTCAGAACTTGAAATTTTAACCACATGGAGTCAAAATATTTATTAAATTTGTGTAAAAAAATAGACCTCGGTTCACAATATTTTCGGAGATATGCTTTGTGGAATTTAAGGTTTTTGCAGGCTCTAGAATTTCATCTCAAATAGGTGACCATGGGAAATAGTCATAAGTTTTGTTTCGGACATTGGATTGGAATTGTGTGAAAATTATCTGAAGGTGAACATACTACATTTTATTTTGTATCTATTTTAGAGCCGAAGGTTGACAGAGGGGCACATGGAACACTGTACAAGTTCTCTCTACTGAACTAGTCCAAAATTAGCTCATTGTGGGAGATTGGGCATAACTTTATTTTAAAGAATCCAAATTAAGTATGACATATGACATTGGAAAGAAGACTCATAGGGCTACTATAGGACCAAAGCTAAAATATTTTGGATCCAAAATCATAGAGATACACCAGTTTCAATATCGAGCTTCTCAAAAAAAAGAAAAAGGTGTGTATATTTTTTAAAAATGCATAACTTTTGTTTTAAAAATCAATTTCAAATGATTCGAAGGGAATATTGAAGCGTAGATATCATTATTAGGTTCTATAATTCCTCCCAAAAATAATTTTACATCCATTAAGCCCTAAAAACCTCTACTATGACACATGAAGAGGAAGAAGTGCAACATGATATATCAAAATTATGGGACCAAGTGCAACAAATTTATCTCTCACAAAGAGCAACCAAAGAAGAGCTAAAATGTGACATGAATGGTTTAAAATCAGACATGGATAGATTGAAGAATGGCATGGAATTTATAGAAGTAGAACTGGAAGGAAACATGGAATATTTGAAGAAATACATGGAAGGTTTGAAGGAAGGTTTGACAAAGTTACTACAAGAAAAGCTTCCTAATGGAGAAAAGGTAGTAGAGGAAACTCATGATGAGAAAAAAATAAATGTTTATCATGATTTCATAGACTCTAACATTGGATTGAACACCCAACATACTCCAAAGATCGATATCAGGAAGTTTGATGGAAAGGATCTCGTAACATGGATACCACATATGGAGCAATATTTTGACCTCCATAATGTCCAAAACACACAAAAAGTACGCGTTGAAACTTTATATTTAGAACAAAATACATTTGTATGGTATTGATGGATTTTCTCTCATAAAAATAATTTTACTTGGTCGATTTTTATGGAGGAAATGATAACACATTACGAGGATACAAAGAGCAACACCTTCTTTAGCCAATTGATATATCTCAAACAAAAGGGTTTAATGGTGGAGCACATTGAGGACATCCAAAATTTTAATATAAGGGAAAATGATATTCTAGAGGAACACATGATTGGTGTCTTCATAGGTACTTTAAAGGATAACATCCAACATGAGGTTCGTGTTTTGGAATCTGATTCATTGGATAAGGCATTCAAGTTGGCAAGAAAAATTGAAAGAAAAATTATGGCAACAAGGAAGCGTAGCACTCAGAACTATAAAGATGGAAGTATTGCTATGCCTAGACTTCCACAACCTATAAGGTGGACACCAGAAAAATTTGAAGAAAAAAGAGAAAAATGGATTTTCTATAGTTGTGATAGCAAATACACTAAAGATCATAAGTGTGCTGAGAAGAAATTATTTTACATAGATTGCGAAGAGGAGGAAGAAAATGAACAAGAAACTTAAAAATAAGAGGATATACACCAAAAACCAAGCCTAGATAAAGAAGAAATAAATCCAACCATATCTTGTAATGAATTGACAAGAATTAGTACTCCTCAAACTCTCAAGATAGAAGGACACATGAACAAGAAAAATTTTGATAGTGATGATTGATTCAGGTAGTACCCATAATTTATTCATTGTAAGGTAGAAAAGTAATTGAATTTCTTCCTATAACCAACACCAGATTGTCAAGTGATGGTTGCAAATGGAGGAACTACAAATTTATCTACAAAGTGCCATAATATCAAGATAAACATGGGGGAATATGTATTGAATAGTCCAATGCACTCCATTCCAACGGGTCGTGTTGATGTTGTACTACGAGTCCAATGGTTACAATCTTTGGAGACGATATTTCTTAATTTTCAAGAACTTTTCTTGAATTTATTTTTGGGAAGGAAAGGAATTTGAATTATGGGGTATTGCAGGGAAGATGTGAAATACAATCAGCTCTAATGTCATGAAAAGATTTTGAATAAAGAACAATGAGGCCTAATTTCACAATTATTCTCACTAGAGGTTCAAACATCGAAATTATCTATTTCCCCAGATCTCCAAAAAGTATTCAAAAATCATTCTAAGATGTTTGAAACACCCAAAGGACTCCCACCTATTCGTGATCATGATCAAGATATTCATTTGATTCCAAGAAGTGTTCCTCCAATCATTAGGCCTTACAGGTATCCTTATGCCCAAAAGAGTGTGATTGAATGTAAGGTTGCATAGATGCTAGAGGCTGGTATAATTCAACCTATTCAAAGTTCTTTCTATGCTCTAGCAGTATTGGTGCACAAGAAGGATGGATCATGGAATATGTGTATGGATTATAAGGAGCTCAACAATCTCACTATTAAAGATAAATTTTCCATCCCCATCATTGATGAATTATTCGATGAGTTACATGAAGAATTTTACTTCACCAAGTTGGATATTTATTTTGGATATCATCGAAATAGAATGAAGAATGAAGAGATTCAAAAAACATCATTCAAAACTCGAGGGTCATTATTAATTTTTGGTCATGCCTTTTTTCCTTATTAATGCACATTCCACTTTTCAAGTTTTGATGAATTACATTTTCAAACCCTTCCTTAGAAAATTTGTGTTATTATTTTTTGATGATATACTAATCTACGACAAGTCGTGGAAGGATCATTTGAACATGTTGACATGGTGCTCAAACTATTGGAGGAGAAGCAATTATATGAAAAAAAATGCAAATGTTTCTTTGGAGTAGAGGAGGTGGAATATTAGGGTCATATTGTATCTCATGAGGGTATTAAGTTAGACCATAACAAAATTAAATCCATTAAGGAATGGAAAATCCCCACAACGATAAAGCATCTTCGAGGATTGATGGGGTTAACAAGGTATTATCGCAAGTTTGTTATGAATTATGGGATAATATTGACACCTCTAAAATCATTACTAAAGAAAGATGCATCTTCTTGGATTCCAGAAGCAACTAAGGCCGTTGAATATATTAAAGAGATAATGTGCCAAGCACCGGTATTAGCTACTCTAGACATCAAAAAAACTTTTATTGTGGAATGTGATGCCTCGAGAAAAGTAATTGGTGTGGTTTTAATACAAGAAGGAAGACCCATTTCTTTTTAAAGTCGTCCAATCAAAGGAAATTATTTACAAAAACCTATTTATGAGAACGAAATGTAGGCAATACTACATGCACTAAAGCAATTGTGACCTTACCTAATGGGAAGACACTTCAAGGTAAAAATAGATCATGATAGTATTAAATAATTTTTGGAACAAATATTATCTTCTGAAGAGCAGAAAAAATGGGTGACAAAGATGTTAGGTTATGACTTTGAAATCATTTACAAAAAAGGGAAGCAAAATTTTGTTGGATATGCACTCTCAAGAAAGGATGAGGACATGGAAACATTTCTTTGTGTCATTTCTATTATCCAACCTGAGTGGATAACCAAAGTAATGGATGAATGGAAGAATGATGAAGATGTGTGGACACTCATTTAAAATTTACAGCAAGATCCCAGTACATCTCAAACATTTAGTTGGAAAAATGATTCATTATGGTACAAATATCACTTATATATTTGTAATAATTCCCAACTAAAACAAAATATTCTTTTGGAATTGCACACCTCTCCGTTAGGAGGGCACTCAGGATTTTTAAAAACTTGTGACAAGGTCAAGAAACAAATTTTTTGGGATGGCCTTAAATATGATATTCAAAAGTTTTTGGTTGAAAGTTTGGTTTTCCAACAGAATAAATTTGAGACAATTAAGACCCTAGGTTTGTTACAACCTTTATCCATTCCAAGTCAATGTTGGGAGGAGGTTTCAATCTATTTTATCACAGGTTTACCCAAGTCGAAAGGAAATAATTTCATCATGGTGGTAGTTGATAGGCTTACCAAGTATGCACACATTTGTGCATTATCTCATCCATTTAAATCTAGTACAGTTGCTACTGCATTTATGGAAACAATTCAAAAGCTACATGGAAAGCCAAAGATTATTGTAAGCAACAAAGATCCCATTTTTATAGGAATTTTTTGAACAGAAATATTTTCTTGTTTGGTCACTCAGTTAGCTCATAGCTTGTCATATCATCCTCAATCTGATGGAAAAAATAAGATAGTGAACAATTTTTTGGAAGGATATCTTCATTGCTTTGTATCTGATAAATAGACACAATGCATAAAGTGGTTACCTCTGGTTTAATGGTGGTATAACACTTCCTTCCATACTGTAGGAAAAATGGCCCCATTAATGTAACTTTATGGATATCATCCACCATCCATCACAAAATATTTAAGAGAAAATTCTAAGGTTAAAGAAGTGGGAGATCACATCGAGCATCATCAACAAGTTCTCCAACTCTTAAAGGATAACCTCACTTTGGAACAAAATCAAATGAAACAACAGGTAGATCAACATCGTAACGAAAGAAGTTTTGATGTAGGTGACAGGGTATTTTTAAATCTAGAACCATACAAACAAATGTCCCTCAAGCAAGCTAAGAAGGATAATAAATTATCACCAAATTATTATGGTACTTACAAGGTGTTGCAAAATATTGGTACTATGGCATACAAATTGGAGCTTCCTACATCTTCCCGAGTTCACCCAGTTTTCCATGTTTCATACTTGAAGAAGGTTATAGGTGACAAGCTCCCAGTTCAAAAAATATTGCCATAACTTGACAAGGAAGGAAAAATCATATTGGAACGTGAAGTAGTCACAGAAACAAGAACTCGATGGAATTGATTTGGTTTCATAACAAATACTTTCTTGAAAATGAATTATAAATGGTTTTTAATACTTCATATGTTAATATTA
The DNA here is from genome assembly GCA_034641835.2 of Pinus albicaulis. Classification (NCBI taxonomy): domain Eukaryota; kingdom Viridiplantae; phylum Streptophyta; class Pinopsida; order Pinales; family Pinaceae; genus Pinus; species Pinus albicaulis. The sequence continues at coordinate 207,812 of JAXQQM020084970.1, forward strand.
TGCTAGATTCAACATGTATGCTTTCAATGTAGCTTGAGAGCTATTGTATGGTTGTAATGAATATGTATGATTAGTGTGTTGAGTAATCTAAACCGTTTTCCTAATTATTTGGCATTCATATCAAAATATGAATGTTATGCGAAATGAAAGCATTTGATATATGTTGAATGATATTATTATGTGATCTATGTTCATGAATTAATAATTTAGGATTAGTTTTGTTGATGTATGTTCATGAATTTATGAGTCTTTTTTATGTATGATGTGCTTCCAAAGAGAAAGTAGTAATAGGTTAGTTAACCCAGTTATTGTTGATTTTTTCGTGAAGTCCCTATTCACCATGAATTCGAATCAGTAAGCTTAGGATTCCCTAGAGGAGATATAGGATCCCTATGCTTTATGTGATGATTGGAAGTATTTTTAATGATGAGACCTAGAAGCAAGAGTAGAATCTTTGATGAATAAGGAGAAATTCAAGAGGATGTAGTGTTCTCATAACATTTGTTTTTTAGTATGGGTTAGCTAAAGAAATATTAAGCTAGTGGAAAGCCTAAGGAAAACATAAGTGGCTAAAGAATGTATGGTTTGAGGCTTGGATTTGGCTAAAAAGGAAAATTTGGTGTTCGACCCTTATACCTCAAGATATTAAGAAAATTTGGGGAATGAACCTTTTGGCATGAAAATATTTGGAAATTTGGGGATCATATTCACTATTGATATAATACAGTAAAGGAAATTTGGGGTCTTTATAGCTACAATAATATACTTAGTAACATTTCCTGATAAGAACTAATATTAAGAGTTACTGAGAAGGGTGTTGTCATAATATCAGTGTATCAAGCCATAGAGGAAATGAAAGTGCACCATTGTGAAAAATATTAGTATCGCATGGCCCTCAGTGACAATTGTTAGTTTAATTAATTTAATATTTTCACTAAGAGCATGAAGTGATGACATTAAGACTTTATAAATGTAAAACATTAGATTAATGGGAGAACATTTTTCTAGGAAAATTGATAGGTGACATCATGATTGATGATATGGTGATTCCATGTGTATGACATGTCACCTAGATTTAGAAAATTTGACATGGAAACCTTATGAATATGAGTGAAATGTTGCACATGTCAGTAATTCCATGTGGTAGGGAAAAATAATCCTACTTCACATGTCAAGTGATGATTTAATGTCTATTATTGATGTGGCATGCCAAGCTATCATATCAACATATTGGGAATTCAAGAGGACTCATATTGGAAATTTTCGATATCTTGATATACAAGTCATCCATCCTACATGTTTGACATGTTAGCATTCACCACATGGAAGCCTATGATTGCATGGCAAATTTTTGAAGTGATGTGGTAAGTTGGTGTCAAGCCTATCATCTTATTAATGTTTTGCAAAGTTTCACAGTTATAATATTTTTTTCCAAATTTTTGGAGTACCATGTTGGAATAATGTGATATTGGAATTTAGTGGATTTAAAGTAAAAAACCAAAAATAATAATAATAATAACAAATTTTCATAAATGTTTAAACCAATATATTTATAAGTTAATATTATAATATTTATACATAGAATTAATGCTAGTATATTTATAATCATATAAATAAATATTTTAAAAATTATTTACAAATAAATAATACATATACTAATATAACAAAGAAATATTCAAACACATGAAGAATACATTCATACACATATAAGTAATACAAGTAAACAAGACACATACAAATGTAATAGAGAATAGATTCATACACACCTAAATAATACATTAATACACATACAAAGAATACAAGTAAATAAGACACATACAAATGTAGCAAAGAATAGGTGCATACACACATAAAGAATACATTCATACACATACAAAGAATACAATTAAACAAGACACATACAAATGTAACAAAGAATAAATTCATACACACCTAAAGAATACATTCATACACATACAAAGAATACAAGTAAATAAGACACATAAAAATGTAGCATAGAATCTATGCATACACACATAAAGAATACATTCATACACATACAAAGAAAACAAGTAACAAGACACATATAAATGTAAGAAAGAATATATTCATACACACCTAAAGAATACATTCATACACGTACAAAAAATACAAGTAAATAAGACACATACAAAGAATACGAGTAAATAAGGAACATACAAATTTAACAAATAATAGGTGCATACACACATAAGGAATACATTCATACACATACAAATAATACAAGTAAACAAGACACATAAAAATGTAACAAAGAATAGATTCATACACTCCTAAAGGATACATTCATATACGTACAAAGAATACAAGTAAATAAGACACATACAAATGTAGCAAAGAATGGGTGCATACACACATAAATAATACATTCATATACACACAAAGAATACAAGTAAACAAGACACATGAAAATGTAGAAAAGAATAGATTCATACACATATAAAGAATACAAGAAAATAATATACACGCAAGTATAGAAAATAATACATTTATACACATATCCAAGATACAAGTAAATAATAGATATTCAAATACAACAAATAATACATTCATGAACATACAAGTAAACAATATCCATACATAAGAATACTAAAAAAATACACAACCAAATAATGAAGGAATCTCGAAAAACACTCAAAATAATAAAAGAAACTATTTAAAAAATTACATTTATATACACGCAAACGATGAAACCAACACTCAAGGAACACTCAAACGACATACTCATATACATACAAATAAACAATGAAAAAATACTGAAAAGCATGTGAAATGAGACATTCATAAACACAGAAGAATAAACACTTCAAAAAATCACATACAAGTAGTGCAAACACTCTCAATAATACATTCACACAATATAGGAATAGATATCCTTCCAAAATAAAAACCTCAACAAATAAATTCTAACTATAAAAAAATGCAACTAATAAAAACACCTATTTCCATTCTCAAAATAATACATTAATATACATACAAAACAAAGAATCCAGAACATACATTATAATCCAAATACATTCAATATATATATTAAAAATATTCAATAATATATTTATCATATAAAAATAATAAAAGCAATCCACAAATATTTAGATACAAATAAATAATAAAAACATTTAAATAATTACAAACACTCTAAATAATATATTCATATTTAATACAAATTTATAGAAATATTAATGTAAATATTGAATTATATATCATAAAAAAAAAGATATTTTCAAACACTCGAAATAATATATTCATATTTAATTTAAATTTATAGAAATACCAATGTAAATATTAAATTATATATATATATATATATATATATATATATATATATATATATATATATATATATATATATATATATATATATATATATATATATATATATATATAGAGAGAGAGAGAGAGAGAGAGAGAGAGAGAGAGTCGAGAGAAAAAAATATAATATAAATATCCTAATACCATACTTATAATAAAATCTATAATAAATAAAACTCTAAAAGAAATATCTTGCTCCAAGTGGGAATAAATAGATTAAACAAACAAAGGAAGATGCCAAGGATCTAAGGAAAATTTTGTTGAGGTGTTGGGAGTGTGGGAAAGAGCATATATTAAGATATTGTCCGCACTAGTATCAAGAGAACAAAATGTTGTACAATGTTCAAGAGGAAATCAACATCCATGACGTGGCCTAGATTATACCCTAGATTTATATAGATATGGAAAAGAAGCATGTAGTCCACCAAGATTTTTTGTGGAAATGGAAGGTATACTTTCTAACTCCTCCGTTTCAATTTTAATTGACCCTTATTCTATCCCTAGTTATGTTACTCCACAAGTTGTGGAAGGTTATGTTTTACGTAGCAAGCAATAGGATAAGTCATGACCAGTTCATTTAGCCATATGAATAAAGAAGAAGGTGTATGATTCTATTGAATCATGCTAGTTTGAGATGAGTAACATGCTTACCCAAGCCACTTTAAATATAATTCACTTAGGGTCATATAACCTACTAATGAACATGGATTGGTTTGTAGTGCATAGGGAAAAAATGGACTATTATAAAAAAACACATGATTGCTTGGAAAATGAAGGAGAATAAAGGTCTCTACAAGGAGTGTGGAAGCCTATATCAATAAGGTAGATTTCAACTTTATTGTTAAAGCAATACAACAAAAAGGGATGCCCCCTCCATGCGATACAAGAAACTGATTTAGCATATGAATGTAAGTTCAAAATTTGGGATCATATGTTGTAGGAATATAATGATGTATTTCTAAAGAGATTTTAGGATTTCCACTGAAGAGGGACACTAATATTTCTATAGATCTCACTCTAGGAACAACATTTGTGTCTAAGACACCCCATAGAATGATCACACTTGAGTTAGTGTAGCTAAAGCTACAACTAAAAGAAATTTTTGATAAAGTGTTCGTTAGACTCAACATGTCACCCTACAATGCTCCATCATTACGTTGTGTATTGATTACATATAACTTAAATAAGTGAATATTAAAAGAAAGTGTTCATTTTTTAGGAACAATGATTTATTTGACCAACTAAGAGGAGCCACAATATTTTCAAAAATAGACCCGAGATCTAGGAATCATCAAGTATGGATTAAGGATCAAGATATCTACAAGATTTCATTCAAGACTAGAGGTGAATACTATGAATTCGTAGTGGTGCCATTTGGACAAATGAACAAGCCACATTTATGTGTCATATGAATAATGTTCTTAGTAAGTACTTGGATAGACGTGTGCTTGTATTTATTGATGACTTATTAGTTTATTCAAATACCAAAGAGGAGCACAAACAACACATTAAGGTCATGTTGTAAATGTTACAGGAGCATCAATTTCCAAGAAAGTTTTAGAGGCTAATATTTGTAGATGGACAAACTTTTCATAATTTTTATAAAAAAATATTCACCAATTTCATTTTTTTTAAATGATTCACCCAAATTCTATATGATAAATTTTTTTATCATAAAAATCACCAAAAATTTGTGAATGATATATTAAGTTTCTAGAAATTTGAATATTTTTTACAGGAATATTGCCAGACATTTTATAGATTTGTACATTCAAAATTTGTAATAGTTTCCAAGGTTTCAATAAATTTCCAACCTTAAAATTTTCCTTTATCCATTGTATGTTAAGCTTAAAAAATGTGAATTATTAGGTCGTAAGTTCAGTAATTGGGAAATGCTATCTCAAAAGGAGCAATAGTTGATCCTGAAAAGATCAAGGCCATACTAGAGTGGCATCCTACCAAGAATGTAATAAGAGTAAGATATTTTATTGGGATAGAGGGATACTATAGGATATTCATTCAAGGATTTCAAATATTGGGCACCTGATTACAACATTCCAATGGAAGGTTGTGGGATTTCATTGATATTATAGTGTGTGGTGAGTTTCGAAAAATTGGAGCACCTTCTCACACATTCCCCTATTCCAAATATTGGTGACCAAAATAAATATTTCTGAATCATCATCGATGTTTGCAAGTAGATACAACATGAAGTTCTCATGCATGATGGACATGTGATTAGTTACGAGTCTAAGAAATTAAATAAGCACATGGAGAAAACTTAGGTGAAACATGATTTGGAGTTATAGCTATAGTGAAAACTTTAAAGACACCACTTTATTTGAAGGAAATTCATCTTAATGACATATAATAGTATGATGGGATATATGTTTGACCAAGCACAATTCAATTACAAGAAATCAAGGTGGATGGAAATTACTAGCAAGTTTTATTTAGAGATCAAACACACAAAAGTGAAGAGAATCGAGTGGTCGTTGTACACAGTAGAAGTATGCAGGTGATATACATGGAAGACATGATTAAATGTGAGATATAAATTAATGAAATAATCAATGGGCTCACATAGGAAGATGAGAATTTTCACCATGTAAGTAAATTCTCATAGCAAGAGGCCAAGTGTCAAATCAGAGAAAATTATCAGGTACCTATATATCAAATATTACAATATAAATGTAGGTGATACAAACTTAGTGCGTCCGACTTGGATGAGTTCCACACAAGACAGTATGCAAGTTACGTAGGATATCAAAAGATGATAAAATCCACAAAAAAACATGTTTTTTGACAAGGATGAAGAAAGAGATCGTTGAAAATATTAGTAATAATGTCAACAAGTTAAATTGGAATGCAAATATTTAATAGGATGGTTGAATCCAATACAAATTCTAGAATGGAAGTGGGAAGTGATATCAAAGGACTTAATCAGTGCATTACCAAGAACCACCAAGTGACATTGTGATCATGGTTGTAGTGGATATTATAAGCAGGACAACTCACTTGTAACGTCTTCCTATAAGGAAATTTATATTTCACATATTTTTATGAAGGATATTTTCATATTGTATGACACACCGAAGAAGAACCTATATAATGGGTATGCCAAGTTTACCTCAAATTTTGGAAGTTTTATTTACAAGATTTGAAACCCTATCAACATTAAACACAATATAACACCCTCAGACATATAGAAAAAAATATATTAGAAAAAATACTCAATATGTATGTTATGCATCAACCTAAGAGCTGGGAACATTTTATTCCTTTGCTAGATTTTTCTAATAATACTAGCTATCAAGAACTGTTAAAGATGAGCCCTTTCGAAGCTCAATATGGTAGGACGTGCATTATCCAAATCAACTAGGGTAATATAGTAGATAGAGTCACACTTAGGCTATATATGTTAAATAAAATGGACTAGGAAGTTTCTAGCATAAGGAAAATATTGAAGGTCGCACAAGAAAAAAATACGAGTTATGTAGGCCGAAAAAATCACATAAGGAATTTGCATAGGAGATCATGTGTATCTCCGAATTAGCGAAATTAAAATTTATTTAAGAGTGGGATTTTGCACCAAGTTAACACCAAGATATTATGAACCATTTCAGATCCTGAAGAGAGTGGGTCTAGTAGCATACAAACTCATCATTCCTCCCACAATGAAGGAACATGATGTGTCTTATATATCTTTACTTCAAATATATATACATGATGTTAACCATATTATTGATTGGACTTTGATACAGATAAAATCTAAAGGTGAATTATATCCAAAACCACAATGGATACTCAACAAATAGGATGACTAGGCTCCATGTAAGTTAAGGTGCAATGGAATCACTTTGGACCACGTGAAGCAAAATGGAAACTAGAGGTTGCCATAGAAGGCATACCCGTTTTGGTTTTATGTATAAGTTTGGTTCTACGGATAATAGAACACTGAGGATGGTTTTTATTTAAGTGGGATGGGAATGTAACATCATTTTTTCTAATTCCAAATTTTTGTAATGTAAATGAAAGATGAAAATGTTGGAGAGCCAATATAGATGGATTGCTCAACTATTTGATGCAAATATTTTGCGAATATAATTACAAATTTCTAAAGTTGGAGATGAGGACAAGAATATATTGATTATAAATATTATACGAGGGATTATGATGTTTCCTCTATTTGTTAAAATTAATGTCCATGATGGTCTGTAGGGTCTTGGTTAAATGATGATGAGGCGGGTTGTTACGACATTCATCATCAGTTAAATTCCATTCCCCGATCGGGGTGATGTATTTGGACATGTTGATGAAGATGCAGTCCTACCAAAATTAAAAAAAAAGAATAATGTTCACGACCCAAGATGTTCTAGATGAACTACCAACTAATAAGAAGTTATGGGAGGAATGAGGAGAGGAGGTAATGAACTACCCACGCATGAGATATGCACCTTACAACAAACTCTTTGTTGACTCTTTAGCTCAAGAAGGGGACCCTAAACCTGTCATGAATGAAGTAGTGCTCATTAGGATAAGGAAGTTAGTGTTGTTATTCTAAGTTATTGATTTTATAGTATTATAGTGACTAGAGACATTAGACAAACAAAAGAGGCTTGCATTGTTGTAAATACAAAATGATTGTAGACCAAAGAATTGTAAACCTCATATTGGAATTTGGACCACAAATTCCAATATTGAAATGTGTTAGACGAGGATACCAAAGAGATATGTCTCTGCTTCAATCCAGTAAACTAAAAAGAACTAAACAATTTGGTTATGGTTATGTACATGAAGCACTATATAAAGGATAATATTAGGGATTATAGAAAGTGGGAAGGGATTTCCTTATATGTTGTGAAGGCCCTTAGTGGCCATATTTGTTGTTTGATCAACCCAAAAAAAAATATTGCATGGTGGCTTCCCTATTTCCTAGAAAATGAAGGAATTTTTCCTTCATACTCTATACATTGAATTAAAATCTTTATTTCTAATCACTAAGTGAAGCATATAATAGACATTCGATATGGTTTGGGGAGTGGATACTTGTAAGAAATATGTAGTGTAGATTCTCTTAGGATTTGGTGGAGAGTGGTCATCCCTTATTCAGTTTCCAACAATTTTAAGAGGAATAGATAAGTATATTCCTTTCATATAAATTAATTGAAATTTTTTTTCAATACTTCATATTTAAATATTATTTAGGAATCAACATGCATGTGTACAATGGTAGGTTCATATTTGTATGGTTTTAATAAATATTCAAAATGCATGATCAATGTGTTGAGAAGTTAACATAATTGACCTAAATGTTCAAATACATTCCTTTATGAATATGAATGATGTGGGAAATCGAATCCTCTCATCTATGTTAAATGAGATAATTATGTGTTTTCAGTTCATAAATTCATAGGTTATCCTTAGATGTTCTTTATTGTGCTACTTTTACATGCCTACTTGTAATCATTTATGACTTTTTGTGATGTATGGTGTGTTTCCAAATGGGAAGGGTTGATAGGTTGGTGGTCCTAGTTATTATTAAGATTTTGGTTAAATCATTGTTCCCTATGATTCAGAATAAAAAATGTTAGGATGCCCTAGATATGCCAAAGGATCCTTCAAATTTATGTGACGATTATAAGGTTTTGTTAATGATCACACCCTACAGAAAGAGTAGAATCCCTAGTGAGGAAGGACAGATTCAAAAGGAAATAAAATATAATGTTCAGTTTGGAAAATTTCACCAAAGAAATATTAAGCTAAAGGAAATCCTAACGAAGAACTTAAGTGGCTAAGGGATCTTGGGTTTAAGCCTTGGTTTTGGCCAAAAAGGAAATTCTGTGGTTTGACCCATGTAACTCAAGTTATTAAGACAGATTTGGGACGAAACGATTTAGAATGAAACTCTTTGGAAAATTTAGGATGGTATTCCGCATTGATATGGTGGAGTATTTGAAATTCGGGGTTTGGCTAGCACCATCCTTAGCCCTAGTTTATGAGAGAGGGGGCAAGAGATGGTTATAACAAGAAATTCAAAATATTAACATATCAAGCCCTCGAGGAATGATGGTGAATCAGTATGAAAAATCCTTGTTTGGCATGGCCCTAAGAAATAATTGTCAGTTGGAAGAATTTGATCTATTAACAAGAGGCATGAAGAGATGGCACTAAAAATTTAGAACCTAGAAACATGAGACTAACCAAAATATCAAGTACTACGATAACTCGGGGGTGATTTCACAATTTAGTTACATGGTGATTCCATGTGTATGACATGTGTCACTTAGATTTGGTCTTTTTGGCATGCCAAGTTTTCAAATATGAGTGACATGTGGCAGACATCTAGAGTTCCAAGTGGAAGAAGACATGTCATCTTATCCATTGTGTTAGATGGTGATTAGTCATCCATGATTGATGTGGCATTCCAATCTATCATATAAACATATCAACATAGAAAACTTTCGGGAATACTGTATCTTGGAAATCATTGTTACCTTGATCACCTGATATATATGTCAAACATGCCACATGTCAAAAATTTGAAAGGTGTTTAGTTGAGTTGATCTCATGCTTATTTGTTTAATTGAGTTGTGTTTAGTTGATTTATAATTTTTTTTTAATATCTGATAAGCCATTTTAGAGTAATGATAGAAACAAATATGATGGATTTAACATTGTATTAGTGTAGTAGAATGTTTTGTGCATATTAACATACCACTAGGTTGATTCATCAATGCATCGACATATCAGAATGCTCAGGGTTTGGAGAATGAAAAACTTGCGAAATCACCAATATGGAAATGATCAGGTATAGCAGGAAGCCAACAAACTTGGACCCATACGAGGGAGCTACATGGCTAGGATTTTCCAAGTGGTTGTACAAAAGGGTAAAATTTTAGAGCCTTTGTGTTAAGAACTTAAATTGAGACGAAATTTATATCGTGGGAAAGTTCTCAATTATCCAAAGATGATAGTGGCATTAGAAATGCGATTTAATATTATGAGGGTAATAAGACTTTGAGCCCATATTTGTAATAAACCTTGAAGGAGAAGTCTAATTACACTCCACAACTCTAATATGACATTAGGTGTTCGAGTGTGTTACAAGAATATTTTTCATCATTATAGATGTCATTGAAACCTTTAACATGTGCCACCTTGGTATTATTTTCCATCCAATGTTTCTATGTGGAATCTTATTTTAAACCTTTTAAAATGGATGGAGAATAGTTTTCTACTTCTCTTCATGTAGGATATGTAGTTTAAACACTAATTTTTCATGATTATTTATCTTTATGATATAAACCTATTTTCTCTTGACATAACTATAAATTTGGAAACAAGATAACTTTTTAACACTTAGTTTCATAATCGTATATGGAAAAATAAGTTGTAATGTAAAATTTCCATTTTTGTTCTATGCCTAAAGGTTTGGCTTATCAAATTACACATCAATAATAATGGTTAACTATTTATATTAATATTTTTATAAATAATATATAGAACAAAATTAATCCTCTCAACTGTAAAACTATATATATATATATATATATATATAAACCATCTATTCTGAGTTCAGAGAAAATGTGTTTTTTTCCCAAGCTAGGGTTTCAGTCTGCAATCTGAAGACTGTCACAAACTCTAGCGAAGGGTAGTGCCCTGTTTGTAGAACTTCATAGGCATGGGCTTGCCCTTGACCAACAGATGAGGTGCATGAGGGCTAATGGGGTCCCTTAATAAAGACAAGCAATGATGGATAAGGGAAAGGCCCCACTGGAAAGCGTGCAAATCTCTGGATCTAAAAATTCAGGAAAAGATGAGCTAAGCAGGAAAAAAAAGGTTGATGGGAAAACCAAGGAAACCCAGTATAAAAAACAGACAAATGGCATCAAGATTCTAGAAGGAAAAGACAACGGGAGCCCCAACCCCGAGCAGGAACCACAAGGAACATAAGGAAAAATAAAGAATCCTCTCCCTGTTGTCTCCCCTATTTCCCAAGTGTCGGCTCATCTGCCCTTTTTTCAATCCTCCCAAAGAGCGGAATTTTGTTTCGAATGCTCCCTTGACAAGCCCGTCATCACTGCTTTTGTTACAGTTACCCTTAGAGAGGAAACGGTTAACCCAATCCCCTCCCCTACCCCTTGCCCTCATCCCACTCCGGATAAGGATGAAGCAATGAACTCTGATGTGCTGATGGAGATGGGGCATGCTGACCAGAGCAAGGAACATATGTAGGTGGATGTTGTCAACAAGGCTAGTGTGTCCACTGAAGAAAATGATGGCAGAGGCGACAAGTTCTAGTGCAGGATTGTGGAGGAACCTCCTTCTCCAGCTCATGACCAGTAAAATTCACAACCCTCGGCCCTAATCGGTACTGCTGCTTAATCATCTTGGGAGATTTTTTGTTTTTCAGTTAAACTTTCTTCTGCTGAAAGAGCTGAATGCAATTTTAGTATGTTTATTTTTGTTAAATTGTATGGGTAATGTGCCAGTTTACATTGCAAGGGTGGCAAGACTTATTTCTAAAGGAATGGTTTCCCACTCAGGGTAGTCCAAAGTTTTTTTTATCATGGCTATCAAGCCCAGCTCTCAGGCTTCCACAGCTGAAGCTGAGACAGTTTTGTACCATTATGTTTTATAAATAGAATTAGCATTATTCAGACAAAAAAAAAAAATCGGTTGCTTGTATCGCATGGAGGGGGTATCCCTTTTTGTTGTATTGGTTTAACAATAGAGTTGAAATCTACCTTATTGATATAGGCTTCCACACTCCTTGTAGAGACCTTTATTCTCCTTCATTTTCAAAGCAATCATGTGTTCTTTTATAATAGTCCATTTTTTCCCTATGCACTACAAACCAATCCATGTTCATTAGTAGGTTATATGACCCTAAGTGAATTATACTTAAAGTGGCTTGGGCAAGCATGTTACTCATCTCAAACTAGCATGATTCAATATGATCATACACCTTTTTCTTGATTCATATGGCTAAATGAACTGGTCATGACTTATCCTATTGCTTTCTACGTAAAACATAGCCTTCCACAACTTGTGGAGTAACATAACTAGGGATAGAATAAGGGTCAATTAAAATTGAAATGGAGGAGTTAGAAAGTATACCTTCCATTTCCACAAAAAAGGCTTGGTGGACTACATGCTTCTTTTCCATATCTATATAAATCTGGGGTATAATCTAGACCACGTCATGGATGTTGATTTCCTCTTGAACATTGTATAACATTTTGTTCTTTTGATACTAGTGTGGACAATATATTAATATATTCTCTTTCCCACACTCCCAACACCTCAAAAAAAATTTCCTTAGATCCTTGGCATCTTCCTTTGTTTGTTTAATCTATTTATTCCCACTTGGAGCAAGATATTTCTTTTAGAGTTCATTCTTGGAAGTTGCACAAAACTTGACACTTTTCCTAGTCTTCTTGTAATGTGAGGATCTTGATCCCTTCTTTCTGAAACTAGTTATTACCTTTTTTTTTCCATTATGTTCAAAATTTAGTCTTATACTTGGATTAATCATAAAAATATTTTAACTTTTGGATGGTATCCTCCAATTCCTTAGATTCATCAAATTTTATGTGGTTATGATGGGACTAGGAAGTCCACTAAGGAAGCATTAGATTTTTATCTTTCATCTTTGATATAAGGTACATATCTCAAAAATTATATGAACCTATTGGCACATGCTTCCCGAATAAGCTTTCAAAGTTCCTTGAGCTCATGCTTTTCATGATCTTTAGTTTATAGTCATTCCAATATGTAGAAACTCAAATATATTCTTTTATTTTAATAAAAAATTATAAACATGTTTTAAAAATATGCCCAAAATACACAAAAATGGGAAAATTATTCTTATTCACATAAATTATTTAACATTTTTTCAAAATTTTAAACATCCTCTCCACACATACACAAAAGAAAAAACACTCTTATTCAGATAAATAATATAACAATTGTAAAGGCAAAAATAGTCTTATTCACATAAATTATTTAACATTTTTTCAAGATTTTAAACATCTTCTCCACATACACACAAAAGAAAAAATCACTCTTATTTACATAAATTATATAACAATTGTAACCTATATTTATATATATATTTTTAATTTCTATTTTTTTTTTTAGTTTTTGTTTTAATTTTGATTTTTTTGGTTTAATTATAGATTTTTATTATAAGTATGGTATTAGGATATTTATATTATATTTTTTTCTTCTTCTCTCTCTCTCTCTCTCTCTCTCTCTCTCTATATATATATATATATATATATATAATTTAATATTTACATTGGTATTTCTATAAATTTAAATTAAATATGAATATATTATTTCGAGTGTTTGAAAATATCTTTTTTTTTATGATATATAATTCAATATTTACATTAATATTTCTATAAATTTGTATTAAATATGAATATATTATTTAGAGTGTTTGTAATTATTTAAATGTTTTTATTATTTATTTGATTTGTGGATTGGTTTTATTATTTTTATATGATAAATATATTATTGAATATTTTTAATATATATATTGAATGTATTTGGATTATAATGTATGTTTTGGATTATTTGTTTTGTATGTATATTAATGTATTATTTTGAGAATGAAAATAGGTGTTTTTATTAGTTGCATTTTTTTATAGTTAGAATTTATATGTTGAGGTTTTTATTTTGGAAGGATATCTATTTCTATATTGTGTGAATGTATTATTGAGAGTGTTTGCACTACTTGTATGTGAATTTTTGCAGTGTTTATTCTTTTGTGTTTATGAATGTCTCATTTCACATGATTTTCAATATTTTGTCATTGTTTATTTGTATGTATATGAGTATGTCATTTGAGTGTTCCTTGAGTGTTGGTTTCATTGTTTGTGTGTCTATAAATGTAATTTTTTAAATAGTTTCTTATATTATTTTGAGTGTTTTTCGAGATTCCTTCATTATTTGGTGGTGTATTTTTTTAGTATTCTTATGTATGGATATTGTTTACTTGTATGTTCATGAATGTATTATTTGTTGTATTTGAATATCTATTATTTACTTGTATCTTGGATATGTGTATGAATGTATTATTTTCTATACTTGTGTGTATATTATTTTCTTGTATTCTTTATATGTGTATGAATCTATTCTTTGCTACATTTGCATGTGTCTTGTTTACTTGTATTCTTTGTATGTATATGAATGTATTATTTATGTGTGTATGCACCCATTCTTTGCTACATTTGTATGTGTCTTATATACTTGTATTCTTTGTACGTATATGAACGTATCCTTTAGGAGTGTATGAATCTATTCTTTGTTACATTTGTATGTGTCTTGTTTACTTGTATTATTTGTATTTGTATGAATGTATTCCTTATGTGTGTATGCACCTATTATTTGCTAAATTTGTATGTGCCTTATTTACTCGTATTCTTTGTATGTGTCTTATTTACTTGTATTTTTTGTATGTCTATGAATGTATTCTTTAGGTGTGTATGAATATATTCTTTCTTACATGTGCATGTGTCTTGTTACTTGTATTCATTGTATGTGTATGAATGTATTCTTTATGTGTGTATGCATAGATTCTCTGCTACATTTGTATGTGTCTTATTTACTTGTATTCTTTGTATGTGTATGAATGTATTCTTTAGGTGTGTATGAATCTATTCTTTGTTACATTTGTATGTGTCTTGTTTAATTGTATTCTTTGTATGTGTATGACTGTATTCTTTATGTGTGTATGCACCTATTCTTTGCTACATTTGTATGTGTCTTATTTACTTGTATTCTTCGTATGTGTATGAATGTATTCTTTAGGTGGGTATGAATCTATTCTCTGTTAGATTTGTATGTGTCTTGTTTACTTGTATTCCTTGTATGTGTATGAATGTATTATTTATGTGTGTATGCACCTATTCTTTGCTACATTTGTATGCACTTCTTGTTTAATTGTATTCTTTGTATGTGCATGAAAGTATTCTTTGTGTGTATGAATAGATTCTTTGATACTTTTGTATGTGTCATGTTTAAGTTTATTCTTTGTATGCGTATGAATGTATTCTTCATGTGTTTGAATATTTCTTCGCTATATTAGTATATTTATTATTTATTTGTAAATAATTTTTAAAATATTTATTTATATGATTATAAATATACTAGCATTATTTCTATGTATAAATATTAGAATATTAACTTATAAATATATTGGTTTAAGTATTTATGAAATTTTGTTGTTATTATTATTATTTTTAGTTTTTTACTTTAAATTTTTATTTTTATTTTATTTTCTAATCAAATTTTTTATTATTTTATTTTCTTCTTTTATTTATTTTTTATTATTTAATTAATTATTTATTTTATTTTTTTCGAATAATTTTTTTTATATTGATAATATTAATTTACCCTTTTCAAATTAAAATATTACACATATTAAAGTAACATTAAAAAGTACATAATATTAGCCTACACATAATATTTATATAGCATCAATTTGTAATAACACATATTAATTAATTATTTAATACTAAAATAGATTAAATAAATAAATTTAATTAAATTTTATTTTAAAAAGTTAAATTAATTTTAATAATAATTTTCCTTTTTATAATACTATAATTTAATAATATATGGACAAAAAATTAATATTAAATTTTGTTAATGATAATCATTGTTTTAAATATAATAAAAAAATAAATACTTACTAATTTTAGTATCTTACAAATTAACTTAATTATAAATAAATGTCATTATCAACAACATAATATTTATACTCAATCTTAATCACATGCAAAAATAATAATAATGTTAATTCTAAAGTTCATAGTGAGTGTGTTATGTGTGAACATGTCACCCTGTGAGTCAATGTGTAATGTTTGTGAATTGTGTATGTTTGTGTGCACCCTATGTTTGTTGTGTGACACCCTCAGTAAAAGACAATTAGTTACAATTGGTTAAAAGGCTGTTAGTTTAATTATTCTCTTTAATTTTTATTTTCTTTTATTATTATTCTGGACAAGGAAAACTTAATGGAAAAATTTACTAATGACATAAAGTATTATCTGTTACTAAGTTAATAGATAAAACAGAAAATAAAGAATGGAAAAAGGGGAAAACCTTTCTTTTGAGACTGTGGGTGAAGTTTTCCAGGAATAGGAAGTGGTTGGGAAAACAGTTGGAAAACAGTTACCTATCCTCTGGAATAAAAGGAATTCCAGAAGAAGGGTAGGGGTTCTGTACATTTGCTAGCTAAGGGTGAAGTACTTCTTGAAATTTGAGTGAGGGCAGTTGAATTCATACGCAGCCACGAGGGCAAAGATTTTACGCATGGGTGGATTTAGCAATCCCGAGGTCTCAGCAGAACAGAATATCCACTGATTCCTGTGGCGCTGTCCAAGACCTGGAGCTCGGGGGTAAGAGGCGGACGTTATTGCCCCTCTTAATGGTTGGGAGGACCACAGTCAAGAAAAAGGGTCTTAATTTTATTCAGATAAGTACTTGGAACCTGGCAGTAATTGCAAGAGATAGTTTAACTGAAATTTATAGCTGTAATTAAATGTGAGTTACTGGTCGGGTATGAGTATTCTACAGGTAAACGCTATTTACGTAGATATCAAGCTTTGTTAGGAATAGAGATGACCATGGACAGTCATGGAATGGTTAAAAAAATGTTAATTTATCTTTGTGATTTCTGGTACAGAATTATGGAGGAATTTTGAGTTGGATGTATACTTTATGTTGATGATTTCTGGAAAAGAATACTGTAAGAGTCTGAGCTATCTGAATAATGTTTGGTTATTCTTGTCCATAGCATGCAAGCATAGTAGTGTTGGAGTCTTGCGACTTCCCTACTGTGCAGGGGTTGAATTTGATTAGTAGTAATCTCTGAAAGAAGAATCTACCTGTGAATGGAATCTTTAGGAGAAGAAACTCCCTGGATTTGTCTAAAACAGGAGAATAGAAATATTCTTTTCAGTAGTCGAATCATCTTGAAAGATAAACTATAAACCCTAAAGTAGTCACAGAATTTCTTTTGGGTCTGTTCAACATAAAGGAAAGAAACATAGAAACAAGGTTCAAATCTTTGGAGCGGCGGCCGCATCCTCAAATATTAAACTGAACTCCGCCATCGACATTAAAGAATTAAACTGTAATGCTATTATTCCTTCTATTAACTGTGCAAAAGAATAGTGAGAAGTTTTAACAGTCCGAAAACCTTCTACAAACTCCAAGATAGAATAGAACCCTTACAGAGCATTATTTTCCTTAACAGGTAAAACGAGAAAGAATTCATATGTGTAACTGTGCATGCATAAAGAAACTTCGTTTTAAGAGGAGCGAAGCTGTGAAGAAGATTTATATAACTGAGCCGGTGGTATCCGGAGAGAAATGAACCAAAAAACCCTTTAAGAAATTAGAACAACAGTATCCATTGAATAACCATTCATAATAATCTAAGAGTTACAGTCCTTAGATACAAAAACACCGAGCTCAAAAGAGAAATTATATATTGTTTACAGACTTGAGAGGATGCATATTTCTCCGATAAATGTACTGCCTGATAGGCGAAACCAAACACAAGAACTTTGGTGAAATACCCAAACTAATAACTCCGCTGTGTAGAACATTTAGCTTCTACCTAATTCGATTCAAGGAAAAAACTAGCCCTGGAAACTAAACAAGATAATATTGTTCCGACCAGTAGGCGGAAGAGCTAAAGCAGAGTCAAAATTCGTATAGAATTCCGGGGTACCTACAAGATTCGCCGGCGGGGTGTTAAGGTCGGAGCAAGTCTGAAGCCTTTTAAGGAGTTAGAGCTTAGGTTTTCGAGAACACCTGGAATGCATAAAACACCAGAAGAGACAACCTCTGTTAAGAACTGAATGAGCAAGAAAATTTATAACAGAACTTCACAGGCGAGCCATAATCGGTTCATAATAAACAATTTGTGAAATTACCTATGAGGGAAAAGCTGTAAGGTATTTCGCGTGGGGGCAGATACCTGCGCCAGTAAGAAGGACAGAGTATTTTATGAAAAAGAGAAAACCCGTGTCGACGGGAAATAAAAAACCTAGATAGAATAAACATAAAAAAAACATTAATACAATAAGCCTGGAAGAAATGGAGTGACCTACCGGCGGAATGGGCATCTTGTAGTTTAAACATGAACTCGAATCTGTTAGAGGAGGAATCCATGTTCTCCGAAACTTCAACCCATTCGGTGACAGAAAAACTCAAAGCCATAGAAGCTGCAAAAGCAAGCACCGATCAAAACCCTGTAACTAGTTCAGAGTCATACCATGCACTTGAGATTTGTAATAGTCCTGAGCCCAGAAAAAGGGTTACCTTGCCCGGACTCTTCCGGAGGCAATTTTCCGCAGGCCAAAAGAAACCCTGGAGCAGAGCGAACAGATGGAATGGCGCAAATGCCAACTGCATGTTCGAGATTACCGCGGGAAGACTATTACGATACCCGAGATCTGCTGATTAGAAATCAATACACCTGTCAAAAAATTAATTAACACAGTACTGGCGATTGCAGAGTTATCCAAGTCACCTGACTTGGCAGGAGGACGTGTTGCCAAGTGGCATATTCATGTGCGCATAGTCCGGGTGGTAAGGTTTGGGATGATGTATAATATTACAATTATCCACGGAGACCCAAGTTCTAGTACACCGCATTCATAACTCCAATTAAGTCGAGTAGGTGACAGCCTTATCAATGGTTATTATTAAATCCCAGAAATCGAAGATGTGTTGGAAGTATGGTTAGACTTTATACTAATGTTTTTACCATAGTATATTTACAATTGTGAAACTATTGTTTTTACCATAGCATATTTACAGTTGTGAAACTATTGTATGGTGAATGTTGCGTAGAGTTAAAAAAAAAAAATTGTATGTGAAAATTGGTTTATGTTTGTTACAAGTGGTATCAGAGCCTAGTTGCTACACTGGGATCTTAAGGGGTCTACTAACAGAATGCTTGTGATTAGTGCACTAAGGGGAGCAAGCGAAATGGAAACACCATCACAACCTGAGGGACTCAAATCCCCACCATTTTAAACCTGGAAATGTGGGTTCAGTTGACTCTAGAACAGCACCAAAAGACTAGCCGATTGCTTGAAGAACAACAGCAGCAAACTACATTCTTGCTAAACACAGTACAACAACTTCAGGAAGAAATGATAAGTTTTCGAAGGGATAATGAGAGGTTGCTTCAGGATCAAGAGAAGATCCTAAAGAGTTTGTCAGATAGGCAGAATCAGGGGATGAAGCACCCCAGTGCTGAAAAAGAAGAAACAACAGAGCAAGAGAACCAGCAAACTCAGAATAATGCTGAGGACAGAACTGAAAGGATTTTCTCACAGAGGAGTAAAAATAGAAACTATAATGAGGCAGAGTCGGGCAACTTGTCCAGTCAGCAGGACCTTAAAAGACAAAAAGTAGAGCTCCAAGGAGAATTTCGCAAGATTAAGCCACCGACATTTGACGGTGAGGCAGAAGAAGCGGCTGAAGCTTGGTTAATAAATATAAACAAATATTTCCAGGTTTATGAGTACAACAGTAACGTAAAGGCCAGGCTGGCCATATATCAATTACAGGAAAAAGCCACCCTGTGGTGGGAAGAGGTGAAGAATGTGCGCATCATTGATGAACGCGACATAACCTGGGAACTGTTCCAGAAATATTTTAAAGATAAATACCTGACAGAAAGATTTTATGACGACAAGGCAAAGGACTTTCATGATCTTCGTCTAGGACAAATGATGATAGATGATTATGTGACAAAGTTCACCTCACTGCTGCGATATGTACCTTATCTGCGAGAAGAGAAGGCCAAGGTGCAGAGATTTTTAAGTAGTCTACCTACTCATATGAGAGAGCGGATAGAATTTGTCAATCCCCAGACTATGGATGAGGCTATCCGAAAAGCGCAATTGTGCTACCAGCAAAGTAAAACCAAGGGTGATGTAGGAAAAAGCTGGCAGCCGAAGAAGGGACAGAAAAGTAACTCTACCTTTAAGAGCAGCAAAAACAGCAGCTTTAGGAATGCAACACGAAACACAATCAGCAAGCAGTTTGGGAAAAACCACCAAAGAATCAAGTGGCCAGCTGAGGAGAAGCCTACAGAAGTGTCAAGTAAACCTGAGCTTGGAAAGAATTCTAAACCTCCCTTACAGTGTTGGGGCTGTGGGGAAACTCATTATTATAAGAACTGTCCCAGACGGAACAAAAGTGAAACTATAGGAAATCTGCAGGAGGAATCTATTGTAGGAGACGTGGCACGTAGTGTACATCGTATCAATGCAGCACTAGAAGATCGGCAGGCTGATTTTCAGCCTACGCTGATTGAACTTGAAGGTACATTACTAACTAAACCTGTTTCAATTCTGGTTGATCCTAGAGCAAGTTTGAGTTATATCAGTCCTAAGTTGGTAGAGTTATGTAAATTAAAAGAACAAAAATTTAGGAACTTGTGGCTGGTACAGTTGGCCACTGGGGCAAAACGTAAGGTAACAGCAAAAATCCCTAACTGTGTACTGGAAGTGGCAGAACAACAGTTAGAGGTAGATCTAAATATCTTACCGTTGGGATCGTACGATGTGTTATTGGGTATGGATTGGCTGGAAAAACATTGGACAGTGGTAGACTGTAAGGAGAAGACCATCACATTCAGAAAACAGGATGGTACGCGGAAAGTAGTTCAAGGGGTTAAAAAGCCTGTACAAATACGACCAATAACAACATCTCAGCTGGGTAAATGTATTAGAAAAGGGTGCCAGTTGTATGCTATTCAAGTAGGATACACAGACTCTAAGGAAAAGGCCCCAATGCTGGAAGATATTCCTGTGGTGCAGGAATTTTTAGACGTATTTCCAGAGGAAATTCCTGGTCTACCACCC
Source organism: Pinus albicaulis (assembly GCA_034641835.2). NCBI lineage: Eukaryota > Viridiplantae > Streptophyta > Pinopsida > Pinales > Pinaceae > Pinus > Pinus albicaulis. The sequence continues at coordinate 229,048 of JAXQQM020084970.1, forward strand.
AAAAGGGATATTGATTTCACTATTGAGTTGCTGCCAGGTGCCTCACCAGTATCAAGAGGCCCATACCGGATGAGCGTGCCGGAGTTAACAGAATTAAGAATATAGTTACAAGAGTTGCTAGACAAGGGCTATATCCATCCAAGTGTGTCACCTTGGGGTGCACCAGTCCTTTTCGTTAAAAAGAAAGATGGGACAATGCGCATGTGTATGGACTACAGACAGCTTAATAAGCTAACTGTTAAGAAAAAGTATCCTTTACCAAGAATTGACGAGTTTTTTGACCAGGTGAGAGGGGCTAAGGTATTTTCCAAGATTGACCTAAGATCCGGATATCATCAAGTTCGGATTAAAGATGAGGATATCTGCAAAACAGCCTTTCGCACCCGATATGGTCATTACGAGTTTGTTGTGCTGCCCTTTGGATTAACAAATGCACCAGCAACTTTTATGAGGCTAATGAATGGCATGTTTCATCAATTTCTAGATAATTTTGTGCTCATCTTTATTGATGATATTCTGGTGTACTCTAAAGATGAAGCAGAGCATAAGGAGCATTTGCGTTTAGTGTTGGAAACGCTAAGGAAGCATCAACTCTATGCTAAATTCAGCAAATGCGATTTCTTTAAAACAGAAATCCAGTACCTGGGACACGTCATAACAGCTGAAGGGATAGCTGTTGATCCCGAAAAGATCAAAGCCATCATGGAGTGGCAAGTGCCTCGGAATGTGGCGGACATTAGATCCTTCATGGGCTTAGCCGGGTATTATAGAAGATTCATAGCAGGATTCTCCAAAATTGCCTTTCCCATCACCTCGTTACAGAGGAAGGGCAAGCTTTTTAGATGGTCAAAAGAATGCCAAGACAGTTTTGAAAAACTAAAACAACTCCTAACTACAGCTCCAGTACTGAAGGTAGCGGACCCGGAAAAAGACTATGAAGTCTGTACGGATGCTTGTAAAGAAGGAGTTGGAGTAGTACTGACTCAAGAAGGAAAAGTAATAGCTTACGAGTCAAGGAAACTTAAGGAATATGAGCAGAAATATTCTGCTTATGATTTGGAGCTTACGGCGGTAGTTCATGCCCTCCGAGTGTGGAGGCATTATCTACTGGGCAAGAGATTTGTGCTGAAAACAGATCATGGTAGCCTGACCAGCTATTTCAAACATGCAGATTTAAACTCTAGACAGGCAAGATGGAATGCATTTCTGAGCGAGTTCGATATGGATATTCAGCACGTTAAAGGAAAAGAAAATAGAGTTGCTGATGTTTTAAGTCGAAAATTGCACAGTCTGTTTGCTTTATATTTTAACCAGTTGGAAAGCCAATTGTTGAAGCAATTGAAGGAAGAGGCTCAGGGAGACCCAAAATATAAGTTTCTGTGGCAACAGATGAAGAATGATAAACAGCATGATAAAGCGACAGAGTTTGGAGAGAATGCAAAACAGGCCTTGACTTTTCGCGGGAAGATATATGTGCCTAACCGCACTAATCTTAAAGAACTAATCCTAAATGAATTTCATCGCAGCAACTACGCTGGTCATCCTGGATATCAGAAAATGCTTACAGCTGTAAGGAAAGTTTATTATTGGCCAGGAATGCGTAAGGATATTGCTGTATATATAAGCAAGTGTCTAGAGTGTCAGCAGGTTAAAGTTGAACATCAGCATCCTCCTAGGTTATTGCAGCCAATACCCATTCCTGAATGGAAGTGGGAATTTATTTCATTGGATTTCGTTACAGTGTTACCATGAACAAAGAAGCAGAATGATTCTATTATGGTAGTGGTAGACAGATTAAGTAAGTCTGCCCATTTCATACCTGTGCAATCTACCTATAAAACAGTACAAATTGCGAATATATTTATGAAGGAGATTTTCAGGTTGCATGGCATACCCAAAACCGTGATTTCAGATCGACACATTAAGTTTACGTCTGCTTTTTGGAAAAATTTATTTTATGGACTAGGAACCCAAATACACTTTAGTACTGCTTACCATCCTCAAACAGATGGGCAGACAGAGCGCGTAAATCATGTTTTAGAAGACATGCTGCGAATGTATGTGATGAAACAACCCACCAAGTGGGAAGATTACTTGCACCTAGTAGAATTTGCATAGAATAATGGGTATCAGGAGTCTCTGAAAATGAGCCCCTTTGAGGCATTATATGGTAGGCAATGCCGCACACCTATAAACTGGAGTAGTCTCGAAACAAAACTGTTATTGGGACCTAAAATGCTGGCGGAAATGGAGGCAGAGGTAAAACAGATAAGACAGAATTTTAAAGTCGCGCAAGATAGGCAAAAGGTTTATGCAGACCGGAAAAGATCTTACCAAGAATTTGGGGTAGGAGACCACGTATATGTACGAATTAAGCCTAAGAGAAGCACTATGAGGTGGACCTCTTGTGCTAAGTTGGCTCCTCGGTACTGTGGCCCTTTCCAAATATTGGAAAGAATCGGACCAGTAGCCTATAGGCTGGCATTGCCCAGTCACATTCAAGTACATAACGTGTTTCATGTATCCTTATTGAAGCGATACATACATGATGAGAAACATGTAATACATTGGCAAAATATTCAGGTAGGAAGGAGGATAAAATAATCTTAGATTGAAGTTTGATTATCTCTAAATATATTGAATTGGAAATTATTTTGTGCCTTTCAGGTAGAACCGGAAGGAGAGTTCCTAGTAGAGCCTCTACGCATACTTGATCGGCGGGAAATTGAACTCCGCAAAAGAGTATTCATTCAGGTGAAAGCGCAGTGGAAGCACTTTGAACCAGACGAAGCTACCTGGGAGGATGAAAAATTTATGCAGGAAGCATACCCCGAACTCTTTCCAGAGAGGAGTTGAAACACCGAGGAGGGTGTTACTTCCAGGGGGAAAGCTGTGACACCCTCAGTAAAAGACAATTAGTTACAATTGGTTAAAAGACTGTTAGTTTAATTATTCTCTTTAATTTTTATGTTCTTTTATTATTATTCTGGACAAGGAAAACTTAATGGAAAAATTTACTGATGGCATAAAGTATTATCTGTTACTAAGTTAATAGATAAAACATAAAATAAAGAATGGAAAAAGGGAAAACCTTTCTTTGGAGACTGTGGGTGAAAGTTTTCCAGGAATAGGAAGTGGTTGGGAAAACAGTTGGAAAACAGTTACCTATCCTCTGGAATAAAAGGAATTCCAGAAGAAGGGTAGGGGTTCTGTGCATTTGCTAGCTAAGGGTGAAGTACTTCTTGAGTTGCTGAGAGACCAGTTGAATTTACTTCTGTAACCCTGAGGGCAATATTTTTCTGCCTGTGGACTGGATTTAGCAATCCTGAGGTCTCAGCAAAAAGGAATATCCACTGATTCCCGTGGCGCTGTCCAAGTCCTAGAGCTCGGGGGAAAGAGGCAGACGTTATTGCCCCTCTTATGGTTGGGAGGACCATAGTCAAGATAAGGGTTTCATGTTTATTCAGATAAGTATTTGGAACCTGACAGTAATTGCAAGAGATAGTTTAACTGAAAATTTATAGCTGTAATTAAATGTGAGTTACTGGTCGAGTATGAGATTCTACAGGTAAAAGCTATTTATGTAGATATCGAGCTTTGTTAGGAACAGAGATGACCATGGACAGTCATGGAATGGCTGAAAAATGTTAATTTATCTTTGTGATTTCTGGTAAAGAATTATGGAGGAATTTTGAGTTAGATGTATATTTTATGTTGATGATTTCTGGAAAAGAATACTGTAAGAGTCTGAGTTATCTGATTAATGTATGGTTATGCTTGTTCATAGCATGCAATAATAGTAGTGTTGGAGTCTTGCGACTTCTCTACTGTGCAGGGGTTGAATTTGATTAGTAGTAATCTTTGAAAGAAGAATCTACCTGTGAATGGAATATTTAGGAGAAGAAACTCCCTGGATTTGTCTAAAACAGGAAAATAGAAATATTATTTTCAGTAGTCGAATCATCTTGAAAGATAACTATAAACCCTAAAGTAGTCTCAGAAATTCTTTGGGTCTGTTCAACATAAAGGAAAGAAACATAGAAACAGGGTTCAAATCTTTGGAGCGGCGGCCGCATCCTCAAGTAATAAACTGGACTCCGCCATCGACATTAAAGAATTAAAATGTAATGCTATTATTCCTTCTATAAACTGTGCAAAAGAATAGTGAGAAGTTTTAACAGTCCGAAAACCCTCTACAAACTCCAAGATAGAATAGAACCCTTACAGAGCATTAATTTCCTTAACAGGTAAGACGAGAAAGAAATTCATATGCGTAACTATGCATGCATAAAGAAACTTCGTTTTAAGAGGAGCGAAACTGTGAAATTTTTTTATATAACTGAACCGGTGGTATCCGGAGAGAAATGACCAAAAAACCCTTTAAGAAATTAGAACAGCAGTATCCATTGAATAACCATTCATAATAATCTAAGAGTTACAGTCCTTAGATACAAAAAAACACCGAGCTCAAAAGAGAAATTATATATTGTTTACAGACTTGAGAGGATGCATATTCCTCCGATAAATGTACAGCCTGATAGGCGAAACCAAACACAAGAACTTTGGTGAAATACCCAAACTATTAACTCCGCTGTGTAGAACATTCAGCTTCTACCTAATTCGATTCAAGAAAAAACAAAAAAAAAACTAGCCCTGGAAAGCTAAACAAGATAATCTTGTTCCGACCAGTAGGCGGAAAAGTTAAAGCAGAGTCAAGTTTCGTATAGCATTCTGGGGTACCTGCAAGATTCGCCGGCGGGGTGTTAGAGCCGGAGCAAGTCTAAAGCCTTTTAAGGAGTTAGAGCTTAGGTTTTCGAGAACACCTGGAATGCATAAAACACCAGAAGAGACAACCTCTGTTAAGAACTGAATGAGCAAGAAAATTTATAACATAACTTCACAGGCAAGCCATAATCGGTTCATAATAAACAATTTGTGAAATTACCTGTGAGGGAAAAGCTATAAGGTCTTTCGCGTGGGGGCAGATACCTACGCCAGTAAGAAAGACAGAGTATTTTATGAAAAAGAGAAAACCCCTGTCGACGGGAAATCAAAAACTTTGATAGCATAAACATAAAAAAAACATTAATGCAATAAGCCTGGAAGAAATGGAGTGACCTACCGGCGGAATGGGCATCTTGCAGTTTAAACCTAAACTCGAATCTGTTAGAGGAGGAATCCATGTTCTCCGAAACTTCAACCCGTTCGGTGACAGAAAAACTCGAAGCCATAGAAGCTGAAAACGCAAGCACCGATCAAAACCCTGTAACTAGTTCAGAGTCATACCATGCACTTGAGATTTGTAATAGTCCTGAGCCCAGAAAAAGGGTTACCTTACCCGGACTCTTCCGGAGGCAATTTTCCACAGGCCAGAAGAAACCCTGGAGCAGAGCGAACAGATGGAATGGCGCAAATTCCAACTGCAGGTTCAAGATTACCGTGGGAAGACTATTACGATACCCGAGATCTGCTGATTAGAAATCAATACACTTGTCAAAAAATTAATTAACACAGTACTGGCGATTGCAGAGTTATCCAAGTCACCCGACTTGGCAGGAGGACGTGTTGCCAAGTGGCATATTCATGTGCGCATAGTCCGGGTGGTAAGGTTTGGGATGATGTATAATATTACAATTATCCACGGAGACCCAAGTTCTAGTACACCGCATTCATAACTCCAATTAAGTCGAGTAGGTGACAGCCTTATCAATGGTTATTATTAAATCCCAGAAATCGAAGATGTGTCGGAAGTATGGTTAGACTTTATACTAATTTTTTTTACCATAGCATATTTACAGTTGTGAAACTATTGTTTTTACCATAGCATATTTACAGTTGTGAAACTATTGTATGGTGAACCTTGCGTAGAGTTAAAAAAAAAAATTGTATGTGAAAATTGGTTTATGTTTGTTACAATGTTCGTAGGGTCTCTGTTCTAATAGTCATCTGCGTAGCATTTGTGGGTTGTTGGCGATTTCTTGTCAGGTCGAATTCACATGGCGGCTTGGTTTGGAGATTTTTTTTTTTTTGTTGCATGAACTAAAAATGTGAGCCACTCTTCATAGGCTTTTGTTTTACAATTTTTTTTTGGCTTAATATTACTGTCTTAGGTTTCAATATTATTTTTAATCATATTTTTTTGGGTTAATATTATCGTCTTAGGTTTCAATAATATTTTTTTAAGTTAATATTATTTCATTGGATTTATAATGTCTTCAGATTTCAATATTAAATCTAAAAAAATTGATATTATAAAAACAAGGGATTAATAATAAAAACCTAAGAGATTATAGACCTCTGGATTTTTAATATTAATCTCTTGTATTAATATTGTACTCTTAAATTTATAATTTTTTAGGTTTTAGTATTAATCCCGTGTAGTAATATTTTTCTCTTGGGTTTAAATCCAATGAATTTATAGTAAAAATCCAAGGGATTATAAACCCCAAGGATTTTGGTATTAATCCCTTGTTATTTCTATTATTCTTAATCCCTTGGGTTTATTATATCTCAAGTTTTTTATCCCTTGGTTTTATAATTTCTTGACATTTTATTAAATTGATATTAGTAACAAACTAACAGATTATAAACCTCGGGTTTATTAGTATTAATCTTTTGTATTATTACTATTGATTTGGGTTTATGGTATTAATACTTTGGGTTTATACTATTTCCTTGGAGTTATAAGCCTTTGTAGTTTTAGTATTAAAGCCATGGGATTGATGTTATAAATCTAAGGGAATATAAACTGAACAGATTAATAGTAAAAACCCAAGAAATTATAGACCCAAAGGTTTTTGATATTAATCCCTTTTTATTTCTACTCTTATAAATTTGTCATTGGTATATACAAATCAAACATTAATATTTTTAATTTTATTTTTTATTAATATATATTACTATATATCAATATACTTTAATTAAAATACATTACTATGCATAAAAGTAATGTACATATATTAAAATACATTAATATACACTAAATTACATTAATGTACAATAATATACATTTAAATATATTAATATACTAATATACACAATAATATACCTTTCATATATATAAATAGACAGTATTGGATGTAAAAGTTCATATAAATTTATATAAATATTAATGTGTTTTAATGTGTATTTATAAATATGATTTATATATTTTTATAGATATTTTTAATTATATTTATTAATGTGATTGTGTTAATTAATTTGCACAACAAACTATTTATTACATATTTACTACTCATTATTTTTTATTATAATTTTGAAAAAATTAAAATGTCTAACAATTTTAACAATTTTCCCGTATAATGTTGAACTCAAAAATAATTATAAGAAATAAAAACCGGGAATAAAGGAATGAGATCATGTGTTATTAATTGAATGATCTTAATAGGTTTCAATACTTTCATCATGCCATAATCCTTATTTGATCATTAATAAAATGCATGGCTTCTTCTAAATGGTGCAAGTAGTTTAATGGCATCACTAGTTTACTGAAATGACGAGACTATTTCTTCATTTAGTGTACTCTATGTAATGTAACAAAATAATTGCCTCGGTTAAGGAAAGTGTTTCAACATCCTTATTACATATACTTTACTTTACATTAAACCTCAAATTTGTAATGTTGTAGATATCCCTTACTAGGGTGTCTTATTTCATTCGTGCCTTTCGATTTTAGTGCTTGGCAATTCTCTATGTATTCATGATACGCCTTTCATTTATAATATGTTCATTCTTACAATTATGATTTGTGGTTGAAAACATTAGTTAGGGGTTTAGAAATTTCCTGAAAGGAAGCTTAATCCATTTGGTTACTCTTAGCGAAAGTTCTAAGTTGTTTTTATTTAAAATTTAGGTCCAATTTGTGAAATCATGTATAGATATTAATTTCTTCTTCAAATATATTTTATTATTTTATAATTTTTAAGTGATATATCATTCTAAACTTCCCTTTTTTAAAAAAAATTATTTTAAAAATTTTATGATATCTTTATTGGTAGGTGATATAACACTTTATTTTTTATTTTTTTTCTTTCTATAAATTCATTGCAATGATCTAACATGGTATTCAATATAAAAAAAAAAATAAGTGTAAATAAGTCGGGTCATTAAATAAGTTTGAAGGTTCACTATTGTGAAGTGAATTATCATTCCTTATAATCATGTAATTTTTATTCACTCAATTCAACATTTCTACTTAACTTATGCACTTCCTCATCTTGCTTCAGCTCTTTTGCTTAATTTTTTTTCCAAACTATTTAATATCATTTATAGTTGTGGTTTGTAATTGGTATTAAAAATGGTATAATCATTGTTATTATTTCTATCCAAATTATTAATGAATTTTTTCCATAACTATTCTCAAATCAATTTTTTTTATATTAAAAATATTTGTGATATAAGGACATTGACTCTGATAATATATACAAATCAATGCACTACTCAACTATTTAGTATAGCCAATTCCTTATGAAAGAAAAACTACACTGTTTCCGCATATCCTCTAAAACTCATCTCACTCCGTATTACATCTTTCCTAACTAAATATTAGTTTGAGAATATTTTTTTACTAGTATTGTGGGCTCTATTATGTACTCATCAAGCTTTTGTTAGTCTTATCGTGGAAAAACTACGAAATTGTCGGGAATAGATACCATGGGGCACCCCTTTATTGAATCTCCTCTCTAGGATTTAATTTATCTGAGTTTATAGTCGGGAATAGATACCATGGGGTACCCCTTTATTGAATCTCCTCTCTAGGATTTAATTTATCTGAGTTTATAGTCGGGAATAGATACCATGGCGTACCCCTTTATTGAATCTCCTCTATAGGATTTAACTTATCTGAGTTTATAGTGGCATTATAGTATATAAATACTTAAAAGCGACCAATTTAGAGGTTTGAGATCTAATTAGGAAATTTTTATTATATGTTATGTTCGATACATTTTAGGGTTATAGTTTTTCAGGAATGAATTTTCACGATTGAATTATTTGGTCATTTAATTTTATATATTAATACATAAACAGGATTAAAATAAACAATTTTTTTTCCTAATAATAATATTATTTTATATACATAAATATGTTATTATTTGAATTTTCATCTAAATTATTCTTTACTTATTTTATGTCCATTTTATGTAAAAACAATGCCTATAACAAAATGTTAATGTCTATTTATTTTCTTGAGATCAATTTGAAATATTATAAACTTTCATTACTTATGATGTGTCTTATTTTCTTCCAAGACCATTTCACTTCTAAATGTTATTAATTTATCCATTTTATATTTGTTCACTATTGAAATCATGAGTTTTTCATATTGATAATTAATTTGTAGTGATGAAGGTGTCTATGAAATTATGTATTCATTTGGGATAGTTACACCTAACTCCCCATTATCAGTTAGTATCGAATAATTATCAAGACGACTTTATGCCATTTGATGAACCCTTTACTAAATTGAGAGGGTGGTGAATCAGTTTAGTCCATTCATGGACATTAAAATTATTTTCATTATACTCATTAACAAGCCATTTCATCAGTAGCTTAATAAAGAGTGATCAACAAACTAAATATGTGAACAATAAGTAATAAGAAGATTAACACATCTCATCAACACATAATAATCATGTACATGGACACCAGATATAAGTGGAAACCAATAAGGGAGAACCACATCTTATTATTGTTGTGATGCAAAGGCAAGCTCCTACTCCCTCTCACAACTGATTTTATCTAGGCTCCATCCTACAGGAGGCTCCTACCTCAATTTCTATAAGCTGCAGATTGCAAGGAAACTCCAACTCACATATATTTTCTGCATGCTACAACCCACAAGAGGCTCCTACCTCACCCAGGTACAACTGGAAGTTTATCAAGCTACAACTTGAAAGGAGGCTACAATCCCCTCACTAAACACGAAATTAAAATGTTTATTTACGTGGATATCAGCTCTGTTTTCCTCCACCTTCACTTCTACCCTCTCTAACTTCAAATATGCTTCATATAAAATCTAGATGTGCATAGCATCTCTATCAACTCTCTCACATTCTCTAGCTCTCTCCCATTATGTCACTCTCTTACATTCTTCAAATCTCATCCATTCTGCCACTCTCTTACATTCTTTAGATCTCTTCCATTCTACCACTCTCTAGCCTTCTTCAGCTCTCTTCCATTATGTCACTCTCTAGCCTTCTTAAAATCTCTTACATTCTACCACTCTCTAGCCTCTCTATGCATACTGATATTACAAATTTTATACAGATAACTACATGACTGTTTGCATTCTACGGGGAATATGAACTGAACATGCCTGACCCTATGCCTTCCACCTATTCGATTCCTCATTCTTCAGTTCATTTTATTACATCAATAATAATCATGACAACACTCATGGAGTTTTTCCTATGCCAATGGAGACTTTCCTTTGCATCACATACAATAAAAAATAATAAATACATCTACATTTACAGTTACAACAAATTTATTTCACTCAACCCTTCCAGCTCTTTTGCTCGTTGTGCCTTTTGTATTTTTTGTTGTTGTCATTGATATTTTCTGTTTCTCCTATTATATTATAGAATTTACACACAAATGCCCTTTTTTCCCGATTCAACCCAGCTCACATGTTTCCAACAGTGCCATCATATACTGCTTTTTTCTTGACTCTACCTCTTCTGCTCATGCCTACAACATTCAACCTTCTCTTCTCCTTTACTCTGTGTCGGGTCACTTACCTGAGCCTCCTGCACACGTTCATACTCTATTTTATTTATATATCACAACCGCATACAAAACTTTTCTGCACGAGGTTAGGTCTTTTTACTTACCTGAGTCTTTTCTTGCATTCAGGATTTTCCTTTTGTACACCTGAGTCAACTCTCTGTTAATCTTTACTTCTTTGTAACTAAGCATAACCACATTAAACCTGGACCTAAAATATATCATTATTTACCTTTGTATGTTATCACGTCTTGTCACTTATCATATTTTGGAATTTCCTTTGTGTTCCGTGTTATATTAAACTCTTCCATCCTCCGATGCGATTTATTAATGAAAATGCCTACTTATGGATTTGAAATCATTTGGGCTTCGCCTTTTAAATCTATCACATCCACTCCCCATATCGCATCTCACACTTCATCGTTTCAACATGATTCTTGAGTGCTTATCCTCCTGAGCTTACGAATTGCAATATTTGATTAGGTCCCATAGCCAAACTTCAATTTCTTTATATTTTAGCTTTGAACTGTATCGAGTTCGCTCCTCATGTCACATCTCGAAATTCTTGGTGGTTTTGCATTATATTCACTGCCCCCAGCTCTGATGCGATTTCTTCACAAAATGAAGTTATTTTGGATTTCAAATCCTTTGCAATTGAACTATGAAACTACATTTCATCCACCCCTTATCACATTTCGACATTCCAACTTGGTTCATGAGCGTCATTCACCCTAAGCTTTGTGATTTGTGATATGTGATTGGGTTCCACTTGAATTTATCTTAAATTATTTATCGCAGATTTCTATCACATGTTTCTTATCACAAAGTTCTCTAATCTCTGGATCTTCACCTCTTGCAATTTGTGATTTACAATATGTAGGCTAAGTCCATGTCATCATGCCATGTCAGCTTGCCACATCAATGCCACATCATCATAAATTAACTACGATTTGTGGGGTCGGGACCATGTCATCTTGCCATGTCACTACCTACGTCATCTTTTGTACTTCGTATTTTGAAATTTCTTGTGCCTTTGCAGTTTTATGATCATCCTTCCGCTGCAATTTGTGATATGGGATCAGGCCCTGCACATGTGATTGTGATTTTTGGTGAAGCATCCAAACGCTATTCTTCACGGATATTTGCACAACGTGAGCCTGACCTGTGCATTGTTCTAAACGTATTCAATAGCCCAACTCTTGATATTTTCTAAACTTAAAATAGCATGACTTGACCCGCTCGTTCACAAATCTTCCCACGTTCACGACTTGACCAAATTCATTCACGTCTTCACCCAATATGTTCATGACTTGACCTAGCTTTCTATCTTTGTTTCCTTTTCTCCTCTGTTGCCTTAACTTCCTTCACTCCTTTTTTCCTCCTCTGCCTCTCTTTCATCTTTCTCACTGCACCATTGCCTTAGATAATGATTCTACTGCTACTCCTTTGTCCTTATTGATAATTACGGTGCTACTCATTTGTCCTTAATGATAATTCTAGTGCTGCTCCTTTGCTCTCAGTGATAATTCGGGTACTGCTCCTTTATGTTCCTTTTCCATCAATGACAATATTTCCAACAGTCTCCCCCTTTGGCATTGATGGCAACAATTACTCCAACACTTCCTCCCCCTTTCATTATGAGAAGTGTCTATCTTCCTCAGCTTTCTTTTCCTCCCCCTTTGACATCAATGGAAGGGGGTTATAAAATTTTTTTAGTGTAGATTCCATCATTGCATTGCTCCTTTTTGAGTTTAGTATAAGCATCCTTCATTCAACTCTTTTATTATTAAATGAATATACAAACTCCATATATTCATTACACACTTGATGAATCCTTTTGTATTTGAATGAATACATCTAACCCACCATTGTATTATTACTTCCTGATTGTTTTGTATAAACCGTGACTGTTGCTTTATGTTACACATAAGCATTGCGTTATATGTACTTCAAATTACAAGAGAATTGTGAATGCATTAAAGACTTCATATGATATATGAGCATTGTTGGGGTAACACTTTGAGAATCATTGAGATTGCATGAATATACACAACAAACTGATGCTATCACAACTCATGAGAATGTTGGAAGGTATGTCACTATAGAATGTTTTGTTCTTTTATCCCCTGTTTCTTGATGAAACTCTTTGCATTGGTGAAATATCAAAAATTCTTTTCTTTCCATGCTTTGATAGCACAATTCGACATTCTCCTTGATGTATTTCTGCCATACCAACATCGTGATGCATGCCATAATACTACGATACTTGGGACCTGTACCATAACACTTCTCCAAAAATTACATTTGTTATTCTACTGATAGGAAGACTGATTCAAATACAAATTAATGAATATGTGTAATTATATACTAATAATAACATTTTTCTTATTCATCCCACTTAAAAGCATTTTTTTACATTATTAACACTTTCCGAGAGACAGACAGCGTAATCATCCTCTGTAGATATTTACCATCTCTATAGCTCGAGCTCTTCTTGAAAAATTTTATGGGCTATTCTCCCTCTGAGAAGTTGCTTCTTGTCTAACTGTGGCTGGATGTCTGTTCCCGATATTGCAACCTTTGCTGGTGCATTTTTTTTTTCATCCCCCTTTTTTATCATATGAGAGAGTATGAACTGTAGACACAATTCCCGGTTTGTCTCTTAGATATTTGAAAGGTTCTCTAGAAAGAGGTTTTGTAAATATGTTTGTTGTTTGTTCTTTTTTTGGAACATATTCCATCTTTGCTATTTTCTCTACTACTTGTTCTCTAAGGAAGTGGTACACTTTATTGGGATGTGCTTGGTTTTCCAATGAAGCACATGATTTTTTGATATGCTTATTGCACTTGTATTATCACATTTGATAGAAATAGGTTCAGTGATACTTACCTTCATGTCTTGAAGAGTTTGTTTCATCCACATAGCTTGTGTTCAACAAGCTGTTGCTGCTATGTATTTTGATTCTGTTGTAGATAGAGAGACATATGTTTACTTCTTGCTTAACCATGCCACCATAATTTCTCCCAGATAGAATGCACCTCCACTTTTTATTTTCTTATCATCCACATAGCTAGCCCAATCTACATCTATATATGTTTTCAATGTGAAATTTTTTCCATTCAGATACCATAGGACATAATGTGTAGTTCCTTGCAAGTATTTAAATATCCTCTTCATTGATAGCAAGTGGTTTTTTTTAGGTGATGCTTGATATCTTGCCACAAGTCTTACTGCCAACATAATGTCTAGCCTAGAGGTTGTTAGGTATAAAAAACTTCCTATCATATATATGTAATGTATTTAACCTACGTCTACAGATCCATCATCAACACATCACTTGCATCCAGTGATCATGGGAGTTGGCACAGGTTTGAAATCTTCCATTTGGAATTTTTTTAACATGTCTCTTAAGTATTTTTTTGTGAAATGAATATGCCTTTGTTCTTCTGCAAATCCTTTTACTTACTCATCCATGTCACTGCCAAACATGATGTCATATACATATACCACTACAATTAAAAGTTCATTTTCGTCAGCCTTTATGATACAAATTGTTGTCTACTCTTCCCTTCTTAAATCCTTGTTTTTTAAAGTACTTTTCCAGCCTAGAATACCATACACATGGTGTTTGTTTGAGACCATATAGGGCTTTCTCTATTCTGTAAACATAATTGTGCTTATATGCTAAGGAAAAACCTTTAGGTTGTTCCATGTAGACTTCTTCATCTAGACCTCCATTTAAGAAGGAAGACTTCACATCCATTTGATATACCTTGAAATCATGATAGCATGCAAAATCCAGAAACAGTCTAATTGCTTCCATTCTTGCTACAGGGGAAATTTTTTAATCATAGTCAAGTCCTTCGATTTGAGAGTATCCCTTACATACAAGTCTGTCTTTATTTCTAATTACCTGGCCTTGTTCATTCATATTATTCTTTAATATCCACTTTGTGCCAATGAAATTTTTCCCAACAGGTCTCGGTATTAACTCCCAAGTATTTTTCTTCTCAATCTGGTCTAATTCTTCATTCATAGCATTTATCCAATTTTTTCTTTGCTAGCTTCATTGAAATTCTTCGGTTCTATTTGTGACAATATGAGTAGATGAACTTCCTTGGTCTGTTCAACTAGCTATCTTCTTGTTTGGACTCCTGCACTCTTGTCTCCAATGGTTTGATCTTATGGATGTTTCTTTTGAGTGTGTCTCAAGGGTCTGTTTGAGTTTATTTCTGTATCATCTGCTGTCTCATCTTGTTCTTTATTTTCTTGATTCCCATCATGATGATTATATGGAGGATTGACACAGTTTATACTTTTGGTTTTGTCTGGTATTTATTCATGGAATCTCACATCAATGCTTTCCACAATAGTATGAAGTATTTTATTGTAGAACCTTTAGCCCTTAAACTTTGATGCATATCCCAAAAATATTCCTTCATAAACTCTTGCATCATACATCCAAAAAAATTTCATCATTATTCTTTATGAAACATTTGCTGCCAAAGACTCTAAAGTGCTTAATTTATGACGGTTTCCCATGCCACATTTCATATGGAGTCTTGTCACAATTTGGTCCGAGTTGAGCTTTGTTGAGAATATGAACAATTTTGTGTACCCAGTAGGTTTGGGGAATGTTTCTTTCTTACATGATGGCTCTGGTAATCCATTATACATACATGTATCCTTGTTATCTAATGAGTTTATGGGAAATAACCTATATGAATGGTGTTTCTTGTCTAGGCCTTAAAAGGCACGCCACTCCTCAATGAAAGATGACTCGAGCTTCCTCAACCTCAAAGAAGATTGAAGATCATATTTTAATCCATCACGTATGTTGAACAAATTGTTTCCATATATATATATATATATATATATATGGAAACCATTTTTTCAACATACATGATGGATTAAAATATGATCTTCAGTCTTATTTTAGGTTGAGGAAGCCTGAGTCATCTTTATTTGAGGAGTGGTGCGCCTTATAAGAAATAGACAAGAAACACCATTCATATAATCTATTTTCCATAAATTAATCAAATAAAAAACATACAATATAGGCTAATATAGGCTGTAAAATGAGATTACTTAAAAGGGTCAAACATTAAATTGTGATTTGAAACCCATGATTTGAAAATCTCATTGTAATTTCCCATGATATTTATAAAAGTGAAATAAAATGGAAATTAATTATTTAATTAACGAATTGAACTCTCTCTTTGAATTAACATTTCTTCTAATCCAGTTTTATAATTATGTATAATAGGAGAAAGTATTGCAAGGAAAGTGATTGTGGGTAAAATTTTAATTTGTGGAATCAACTAGTCATATTAGCATTTTAGTTATAAATTTTTTCAGTAATACTAGGGAGATGAATGGGAACATCTAGTTAAATTTTCATATTTTGTGTTGCTATATCTTCTGTGGAAGTTAGGGATTGACATTCATCCTAAACTCAATTGCAAATGAGTCATCTCATTATTTTATCTATAATTTCCTTGTCGGGACATTCAAGCCATGAAATGCGGAGTATATCAAGAAGGGATTGGAAGTAAGAACTTAAGATTTTGGTTTCCTATAATTTCAAAGATATAACATATGGAATATAGTGCTTGTGACAAATGATTTTTAAACAAGAAAACTTGGAAATTTTTCTATAATTGTCTTTTTATAAAAATCAGGCTAAAATGGTGTTTATGAAGGTATTGAAGAGCAATTTAGTGCCTAGTTGGGGGGTCGCTAGGGTTAATTATCTCAAATAGGTTTCTTAATAAAAATATTTTAAAGGATGGTTCCTACAAATAATTTTAAAAATTTTGTGGTTCTCTCCTAAAATGGTTTTCACATAAATATTGTGTTCATTTTTTGCAACTCATAGATCTCATATGTGATTATTTTATTATGGGTCCTGAATGTTTAAATAAGTAAAAATTGACTTATATTTATTGAAAATCCCACTCTCAGTATAAGTATATCCAAAAATTGGCACTATAGTGGGTTCCTTTAGACATAATTTATTCACTAGAAGTTATATCTTAGAAGCATGAATGGCTAGCTAAGAATTTTTCTCCATGAAAAATGCTCATTTGTTTGATGGGATAAACTATGTTTTTTATACTATAATGATGCAGAATTAACTATTGCCTCTTGGATTTAAAATTTGGAAATCTATTTTGATTTTTTATAAAGTACCAACAACTCCACCAATGGATTGAAACGGAAAGAAGGTTAGTAAACATCATGAAAAACCCATTAATAGTATCTTGTCTACACTATCATTCAATCCTTGTCAAGGTGATGTATTATGAATTACAAAATTAAATTTGGGAAAAAATTCAAAATATATATGAAGGAAATGACAAGGTTAAGAAGGATATTATCCAATCTCATTGAATTTAGTTTGATATTTTGAAAATGAAATACAAATAAAATGTTGCAACATATCTCATTTTTTTGGATGAAATTTTGAACACCACAAAAATACCTATTGAAAAGGTTTTAGAATCCATAATTGTACAAAAGGTGTTTAATCACTCTTGTTAATACTTGATGCCAAAATTTTATCTATTGAAAAAATGAAGGAACTTGATGATTCTCATGGAGTATAAAATGAGGATTGAGAAAGAAGAGCCATCAAAGCAAGAAGCATCCTTCAAGGATTCACATAACATTAAGAACAAAGAGCATGCATCAAATCATAGCTCAAATAGTTAATAAAACACAAAGGGAGAACATTTTGTGGGAAAACTCAAAAGGGATATAGAAAATACAAAGCTAAGTTTCCCTTTAAATTCTCTAACTATAAGAAAGTAGAACAATTTGTTGCTAAATTTTCATAGGAAAGCAATTAAAATAATGGTGATGGAGAATATAATATCATAAAAAAGAAAAAAACATCATGAGCACGAAATGAACCACAAATAAGCCAACCATGAAAAAAGGAAGGCCACTTATAAGTAAAAGAAGAGCCTCTACTAAAAAGAGGATAAAGAGTCTTTTGAAGAGAGTAGTGAAAACAATTATAGATGATAAGCTATATTTATGGAAATACAAACAATGAATGATGTCTTGAAAAATGAAGAAAAATAAAATGAAATGATAGATTTAGAAGAGGAAGAAATTTTTGAAACATATGGGGAGGTAGACCTTGAAGAGGAACTCATTTGTGACTTGATAAAGATAACAAATCTTAAGAAATCAAATTTGAAAAAAAATGAGAAATTGAATAAATATGAAGATGAATATGATGATGCATAAGAAAATATGTCAAAAATAAATGAAGAAATATATAAGTTATTATCAACCTACACATAAAACTAGAAGAGGAAAAAATGATGAAAGAACCGATGAAAATATAGTTGAAGGAAAAGGAGAAAATTTGTGAAAAGATGGATGTTGGAATTGTTTCCATAAGAAATGAACTAGAGAAAACAACTAATTATTTGAATGGAAGCTTTGAGTTTGAAAAAAAAACTTTGAAATTAATGACTGGAATACCACCATTAAGAAGCTAGAAGTGGCCAATTTGTAATTGAAGAATGATGTTTCCCATTTCCAAAATGCCATTAATTCTTCAAGGATATGTCTCTCCACTTTCAATAGATAACAACTATGTGTTTGATGTATATCAATATTTCAAGAAAGATTATGATGCCTTAATGTTATAGATCATAGAGAAGGATTGCACCAGTTATCTACTATTTTGTGTTGAAAATAAGGTTGGTGATGAGATGTAGGATCATCTTTTTGCAATAAAATCATTTTTGAGATAGATGATGTCTCTCATATTAATACATATGAGACATTACTATTCAACAATGACGTTTCACCTAATTTAAAAAAATACATGACGGGTATTAGATCCTAACATCTGAGTAGAATGGGATAAACTAGTGGTGAATTTAGAAATAATGGGTAGGGAATTCTTTCACCTATTCCTTCAAAGACACAAATATCTAGACCAGTACATGGATATTATATTTTTTTCTACCACATTACATACACCTAATATTATAAAACCCAGGGAAGTTCTAATCATTATTGGTGAGATTTAAAATGAAGAGAAACCCCCTACGAGCTATGATGAATAGATTGATAAGTTATCTAGTTAAGAGTGGTGTTGGTGACATTGTTGATATTATAGGTTGTTTGACTTGAATTTATAACTTAGACCTTTTCCTTACTCTAATAAAAAATAAATTTATTTCTTGTAGCTACTATAATTATAAGAATCACGGAAATTTGACTAGGAATCAAACATCTTGGAATATTTGTGCTCATGTTTTTGGATCTTTGAAGAAGTTTTGTGAAAGAATCAATCATGTACTAGTTACAACTATCGAAATAAATTATTGATGTATGGATGGATTTTCGTGGAATTATTTGAAAATCTAGTGGAGGACTTCATACAAGTGTGTATACTGAGTTTTATAGTCCTACAACACTACTTTTCCTTTTAGATAAAGAATTCATAATAGTTTATTGAGGATTAATAGAATATACCCATAGAATAAGTTTTGATTGCATGGTTCATCAATATTTATTTGTTTTTCCCCTTAGTTCTAGGGGTACATATTGCAAATACTAAAAACCACATCACTTTAAGGAGGCGGGGGCGGGAGTGGGAGCGCGGCGGGGCGAGGGGGTGGATTTTACAACTATCTAAGAAAGATTTATTTTTTTATCTTACAATTAAACTCAATCACAAAGTATGCACACATTAAACACATATATACATTGTGTCATTCTAGAGATTCATGCTAGCTTATGGTATACATCTATGATTACACACATATTCAAGCTTACCCTAGAATTTATGGAGGAACTGCTCACTTTGTTCCACTTATCTTTTGTTTGTTATATTTGTGTCATCATTTTCAATTAAATTAGAACCATTAAATGATACATGATATTTTATTAATCAATATTTGTTGTTTTATCAATTTTCATTTTTTTCCATTTAATTTTATTTTCTAACTTATAAAATATTTTAAAATTTAATTAGTTATAATAATATATTTTTGAATTATTTAATTTAAGATACTTTCTGTATATATCAACCATAATTACTAATATAATTGTGTTAACACGTTAAAATTAAAATACACATAATATGCAAATATCACACATAAACTTATAGAAAAAGAACAGCATCGCATATCATTAATAAGTTGCAAGTATTATACCATATTAACGATAACGGAAAAATACCTTCGATTATTGATATCTCAATCTTCTTATTTTTATATAAACCCTAAAAGCCCATCTTAAATTTCTTTCCATTGTAATTACTTGGAAACATTGATGATGTAGAATATGCTTGCATAGTCACATCCAAATGTTTCGGTGAATGTTTTTATGGCCTTCTTATATGAGGGGGTTATTTTATAATATAGTATAAGAAATATACAATAAAATTATTTATAAAAGTAAAAATAATATTTTATAAATTAAATTCATTAAAAAATAGATTTAGTTTCCATTTTAAAATTAAAAACTTTTTTTTCGTTTACATAAATTCTTCTACCGTATGCATGTATGGCATCACTTATTCCTTTTTAAGATTGTGGTGAAATCAAATCTACAAATTCATTTTAAATTTATAAAAGTTTCTAAATAAATATTTAGAATTTTTAATATATATATATATATGTGTATGTGTATGTATGTTAAAATCAATTTCAATGTCAGTTTCAATGAATATGTAGCTTAGAAAAGTAGTCCAATAAAATTTAGGATTTTTCTAAAGAGACGGAGGAATTGTCCGGATGGTCGAAATCTAGGTCAAAAAAATTTAAGAAATCTTACAATCACAGTGCTTCAAGGGTCAAAAAAATTTAAGAAATCTTACAACAACAGTGTTTCAATCATGATTTTGATAGTAAAAATGAATTTAGCACCATCAAAAACCTCTAGAGCACCCAAAATATTAAGGTTTGATAGTTATAACCCATGCTAAATTTTCTAAAATCTTATTAAAATTTCCATAATTTCCAAAATGAAAAAAATAGCCTAGTTAAACTAGGTCTAAAATCTATATCAAAATATCAAATAAAAAACAACTAATACCTTTCACAATCACATCTCTAAATAAACTATGATGAAATATATCCACAATTTTTAATAACTCATTTGTTTTTTCCAAACCAATTTTTTTTTTCCTATCTCATATTGTCATTAAGGAAACCATATATATATTATTTGTTCTTCACAATTTAATTTCATTAGTTATATTTTTTTTCTTTAATTATCCTTAAAATTTATTTATATTGTATAATCTATGTGAATTATAAATTTGGTTTCATTTATAACCATTATTTTAAATATTTTAATTTAATATTTTGGTTTAGAAAATAATTTTTAAATAGATATTATTAATTTCATATCAGAGAATTTTAAGTTTGAATAGATGTGTTTTTGAATTCTTATTTTTTCTTCGAATATTTTTAAAAATTATATTTTCTATTTCATTATTTTTTTAAATAAATTTTTGAAATATTTATATTAATTTTAATAATTAGTTAAGATTTATTATTATTTTTTTATAACTATTCAAAATTTTTATTTTTAAAAAATGTAGATTGTTCATTAAAACTTTGAACTTTTACTTTAGTATTTATTTTTAAAATTTTAAGCAATAACTTGTTTGAACATTTATAGAAATATTAAAACATAGAGAATTGATCATGATTTTGATTTAATAAAAAATATTGATATTAAAGTAATTACTAATTTATACATATTGGTTAATGTTTTAAAATTGTTGTTGTTTGGTTAAAGTTATTTTTTATTGAAAGGAATATGTTAATGGCCCAAGATCTAAAGGTATTTAGCAAAATAGAAAGTTTGCCTTCTTACTACTACCAACTTGGTAATTTAAAGTTGCCTGATTTACCTTGAATCAGCCCAAATATCTCATTAATGATTTGACAAAATTATAATAAATTTTAAATTAATTATAAGTTATCTCATCATTACAAATTTTCATCTTAATCAAACATTTTTAAATATTTAACTATTAATCCTTTCTTAAATAAAATAAAATAAAATAAATAAAAAACAAAACAATTGAAAAAAACTATTTTAAATTATATGTTAACCTTTCATTACATTTTTAATTATTTTACTTTCCTTTGTTAAAATAAATTTATGTTAAAATATTAAAAATTCAGATACATTTTGTGACCATATGTGAATTCCATCGACTGCCAGCTTTGTGTCCAAAAATACTATACAAATCTAAACTTTCAGGTTGTGTTGCATATCTCTGGATTATTTTCTTTCAAATCCTGAATCTTTTGTTAATTCGACAGAGGTACATACCGACTCTGCAATATTGAAGGTTGGTCTCTATTACTTCAATCTGCAGTTACTCTACTTCACATTACCGGAGAGCGTGAGTGTGGTTGCATTATTCTGGCCCGTCATACAATGCCTCTGCATCATTGAAAGTGTTTGTTCCCGTTATTTTGATGTGATATAAAGGCATGATATTCGCTTTCTACATCAGTTTCAAATGCTGTGACTCGTGGGAAGATGCAGTACAGAATTGGAGGGTTTAGATATTTTCGATCCTTCTACATTTTGGTTCATCAAAAGCGGGAAAAAGAAGAAGAAGAAAAAAGAGTGTATTTTTACGCAAACGACAAATAATAGAGTCGGAAAGAAGACGAAGTTTCCATCAATCAATCACACCAAGCATCATACAAATTCCGCTACGGTTTGAAGCATTGAAAATGGACCGTTAGAGAATTCGAAAGACGTTTTCTATGACGTAATTCGTTGGGACAGCTGTTTTGAGTTTAAAATGGTCTACCAAACTGTGCCAGCAGAATTTGGGACCAGTCATTCAATAATTTATGATCTTGAAATGTTTGTACAAAACCTAGTGGGTCCAAATTATGGACTAAATTAGACGGTCAGTTTTATAATTTGTTTTATCCTTTGTGACCAGCGATAATACAGTGAAATACATTGATTTGATTTGATTTGATTTGATTGGGAAGGACTTGTAGTTGGGTTTTTTTTTAGAAATCAGTGTATCTATATGGAATCTGCAATTTCTATTTTGAGGATCCTAGTTCCTAGTTTGGAAGGTTTACCAAAACTTACGGGTTTTGGTTTATTGTATCAAACTTTGGACTGAGGTTTGATTTCCTCCAGCATTTGAGGGGGATGTTGGAGAAATCACCACACCTCTATAGAATCTGTAATTTCCACTCTCGGGATTGGTTTCGAAGGAATCACCACACCACTATGTACTATGTAATTTCCACTCTCGGGATCCTAGTCACTGGTTTGGAAAGTTTATCAAAAGTTGTTGGTTTTGGTGTAAGAACAAACCCCTCAGGATCCTAGTTACCCGTTCAGAAAGTTTACCAAAACTAGTTGGTTTTGGTGTAACCACAAACCTCTTCACTGTCAAAACTAAGAACTAATACCTAGGAATATTGGGTGTGGAATCATGGTAGAGGGATATATATCAGCCTAGATCCATCTTAACTCTAGTTCTATCAAGTGTCGAGAGACATCTAATCTCTCGAGATGAAAATGTATTTTTCCAGTGCAAAACTTGAGGAAAGGTTTGCAATTCGAGAGATTTGATCCCTCTTGGTGCTTGATAGATCCGGACTTAAGATGGATCTAGGCTGGTTTCAGTCATGTGAGGCCAAGGAAAATCCATCAAACATGTGATTAGTTGTATTAATAATATGTAAATACATCTAATAGTAATATAGCCGTTTTAAATATCTAAATATGTCTGAGATTTATCTTGCCATTTTAATTTTAAATTTTCTTAGTTACCTCAATTTTTTGAGATGATGAATACTGTAAAATAAATTTAATGATGAAAAATGATGAAATGAAAATTTTGAATGAAAAATTGCAATGTAACAATCTTGAATGATAGAAAATCTGAATAATAAGAAAGTAGTCTATTACAAATAGACTTCATTGCGATCAATCTCAAATTATTTTCTTCTACTATTCTTATTGTCAAAATTGTTAGTTTTGTCATATTTTCATATCGATTATATGAAAAGGACACAAGAAATCGTAAACCATTTAAATATTTAGCTCGAGCTATTGTAGTAAACATCATACCTTGTCCTTTTTGTTGTCCAGTATTAATAGGTTTAATTGCTATAACACAAAAATCAATGTGCATTGTCAATCATTTTTTGTGCTTACACTAAAATCAATGCAGACTATTAATCCAATGACTTTAAAATTAATGTACTATCATACATCCAATTACATCAAATCAGAAATCGACATATACACTGAAGTCAATGCATCTAATGAAAGAAATCAAATAGGATTAGAAAATGACATCTACATTGAAATCAATGCATATAATTCAAGTAATCAAATAGGATTAGAAATCAACATCCACACTCAAATCAATGCATCTATTCCAAGTAAGAAAATAGGATTAGAAAGAAACATCTACACAGAAATCAATGCATCTAGTGAAAGTAATCAAATAGGATTAGAAATCACCATCTATAGTTAAATCAATGCATTTTGTGCAAGCAATCAAATAGGATTAGAAATATTCTACATTGAAATCAATGGATCTAGTGCAAGGAATCAAATCTAATTATAAATCAACATTTACATTGAAATTAATGCTTCTAGTGCAAGCAATCAAATATGATTAGAAATTATGTACATTTAAATCAATGCATCTAGTGCAAGTAATAAAATATCATTAGAAATCAACATCTCGACTAAAATCAATGCATCTGGTGGAAGCAATGAAATAGGATTAGAAATCACCATCTACACTGAAATAAATGCATGTAGGGGAAGAAATATTCTTCTATCTCCCCCAAGCCACAATCCATATATATCTATATCTCCCTCCATCTTTCCTTCTTTGTCTCTTTATCTCACCCCCCAAACACATGTTCTCTCTCACTCCATATCTATCATTCTCTTTTTCCCTACCTCATTGTCTCC
This sequence comes from Pinus albicaulis, assembly GCA_034641835.2. Classification (NCBI taxonomy): domain Eukaryota; kingdom Viridiplantae; phylum Streptophyta; class Pinopsida; order Pinales; family Pinaceae; genus Pinus; species Pinus albicaulis. The sequence goes on from JAXQQM020084970.1 coordinate 253,739, forward strand.
ATATCTCTCTTCTTTCTCTTCACATTCCATCTATATCTCTATCTCCTTATTTATCTCTATATAAAATAAAATAAATACACTCTCTTTCTCCAATCTATCTATCTATCACTCCCTCCTCCTCTCCTTGTATCTCTCTCTCTACCCCATCCCTCCTTCTGCCCTACTTCTATCTCTCTTCCCTCCTGTTGTCATCTCTCCCTCTCTCTTTATCATCCTTGTCACTCCCTCCCTCTCTCTCTCTCCAGCGTTCTCTCACTATGTCTTTCTTCTTACCTCTCTTTCTCTCCACCTCCATCTCCAAATCTCTTTCCTTACCTCTCTCCACTCTCTCACATCCTCTCTCTCTTCTTTTCTCTCTCGCCTTTCTCTCTCTCCCTCTATTCACCTTTAAACTTTGTTACTATATGCCCCTCTCTCTCTCTCCTTCTTCCCCCCTTCTCTCCAACTGTGCTTCTTTGTCTCTTTATTTCACCCCCAAACATATACACTATCTCTCCATATCTCCCTTGTCACTCTCTCTCTCTCTCTCTCCACTTCTCACTCTTTTGTGTTTCTTCTTCCATCCCTCTCACCCCCTCCAACTCCATCTCTCTATCCCTCCCTCTCTCCTCCTCTCTCTCAAGTCCTCCCTCTTTTCCTTCATCTCTCTCTCACCCCCCCCACAATCCACTCTCTTCCCCCATCACTCTTTTCCACTCTCTCAATTCCACTTTCTCATCCTTCCACTCAATCCCCTTCTCTCATACCTCCATTTATCCTCTCCCCCCTCCCGCCCCCCCCTCTCTCTCCAATCGTCTCTCTTTTGACATCACTCTATCTCTCTCTCCCACTATGTTAATATACCCCTACGTTTTCCCATCACTCCTTTTTCTAGGCACAACACCAAAATTATAATAGTGTGTTTGCATATGTTAGAAAATAGATAATGGTCATCAAGTTGGTTTCATGCAAACAAAGTTATTGTTTCTCTACTTTTTTCTTTTTATTTACTATAAAATCAAGAAAGTTCACCCAAAATATTAAGGTTTTCCCTATGATAGACTTGACAATAATTTGAAAGCTTGCCTTGATTTCAAAGCCCTCTCAAATTAAGGTCCCCTAACATTTCCATTGTTACCAATTTTTTTGTTAAATACTTTTTGTTCAAATATTTTGTTGAACACTTTCCATGCAACCTCAGGTCCAAAGGAAATATTTTATTTTTTGCCTAAGTGATCTTGATTGAAAAGTGTTAACTACTAATCTATCTATGAGTACATGAAACAATATTACTTTACCATACCCCTAAGAACACATCTAAGCCATTATTTTTTGTGATTGTACTATCATGTTAGTCCCTAAAGAGCATTTTGGGTTCTTCCATTACTAAAACAAACAATCTTAGAGCCCTTTCCATATGATCCATGTTAACATATTTTCAATTTTCTTTGTGTATGTGACTTCCTTTGAGAAAAATCAAACCAATAATAACCTAGGTGCCTCTGTTTGCACTACCTTTAATCTCCGACAATTTCACTTTGTGATTGCCACTTCAAGGCATTCCTTCATTGTGTGAGGCAAGGGATGTGTTGACTAGTTAGTGAATAGTAAACACCCCAATATTTGTGGTGTTCTCAGCCTTAATAGCTTTAGTAGAAGGCTTAGAAATTGACCTTTCCCTAGAGGAATAACCATAAAGCTCTAGGAAAGTTTTGCAGTCACTCCCAAATTTCCCTCTATGGCTCAAGCTCATAACGAAACATGGTCATTTAAATTCCATGATAATAGAGTTCATTTCTTTGAAATAAGTTCTATGGTTTTACCTTGACCTCTTAATTGATGACATTTATGATTAATAACTCTTTAGTAAAGTTTAATATATTGTAAACTTGATTACATTAAATTATAGTATTAGAGTGTTAATACTCTAATATTATACACTTGGATAAATCATTATATTAAAAGGTACCCCTTCAATGGTATTTTAGGGATGTCTTTGAGAAAGTGGCATTCATGGGACACCTACCCTAGTGGAAAAGATGTGTCCTTGACCCACATGTGTTTTTATGTGTATTTGTGTGTTAAAGGGGCTTCCAATATGAGGATGAGTTGAATTACCCTTGAGATGCATTATCCAGTGACTTATAAATATGCACATTTAGATTGGGTTACTTGTTACATGGATGCATTTAGTTTTATCTGTAAATAGTTTTATTTTCCCCAATTTTTCAGAACTTCATTGTGCTTTTAACAATTTTCATTATGGAATAAGACAAATTTGTATGGTTACACATTTGTCATTTCCTTTGAAGGACCCAAATTTCTTGGATAATAATACATAGGATTGAATTGGAAATTTAAATGGAAAATAAAAGCTGGCATCATTTGGACATAGCTAACATAAGTTGCTTTGAGACATGTTCATATTAGCAAAGAAAAAGTAGAAAGTGCTAAAAATGTTGTGTTATGTTATGTGTTATAACTTATTTTCATTTCAAACATTTGTACAAACTTTTTCAGTTGATAGGTACCCCAATAATAAATCGAGCACGACAACATTAACACTTTCAGATTCAACATGTACGATTAGAAAAGTTTGCATGTGTCCTTCCTATTATCACTTTGTACTTCTTTTGATGCATGCACAATAACTGTTTAGGTTGACCCTAATTACCACCAATAGAACTACTGAATTTACACCATATGAAAATACTTGAATTCTATTGATGGAAAAATAATTGCCTCTTTTATTATTCGAAGCATCCATTGTATCTATATATTGTTCATAAACATAACAAATTTTAAAAATAGGAGTGAAAAAACATTTTTCACAAAGAAATAGTTATATCATACTAGCAAGCCAAGAACCTTCAAATTATTAATGACACCATTGCGCAAAGATGCAGATAATGGGAATTTAACACATGCCTCAATCTTGATAGAATATAAAATTTTGAATGATTAGTTTCATGTAAATGTACTCCACAACATGCTATATTGTGATATGTGTGTGCACATTTTCTTAAGCTCCACACACAATAAGGTTTTAGAACTAAGGAAAAATATTTATGATGTTACTTGTTTACAAATTTGAGAAGCCTCAAGGTTTACAATCAAAATCTAGAAATTTTGTTTCCTGGTGGAATGTGAGACATTCTTGGATTTGTATATGTAGAAATTATATAACATATGCATGTATATATCCAAATTCGCATGATCTAACAATATTTATCTTCTTACTAAATGCAAAATCCTTCCACTGTTAATCTTTTGTGGAAATTTAAAACTTAATTAAAAACACATGAAGCAATAAAAACAATCGCACATGACACAGTGTTTTAATAGAAAAGCCTGAAGCTGAAAACCCCAACTATAATATTATGTATCATGGAGATCAGTAACAATCTCATACAAAGCTTAGTATATCAAGCTCTCAGTACAATCAATCGTCACACACTAACATGAAGAAATCTGCAAATCCATGCACTAATTTCTTGCCACCTAATAGCATGCCTCCACTACGCAATCCTTATTGAAGAAGAACACTAAATGAATTCGAATTGGCCTTTCCTCGACTGCGCAATCCTCAATGGAAACTCAAATGTGTGTCAAATGCATTGAATGCATCACTATAGTCACAACGGATATTCCATCTCACCCTTTCACCTATCTCTCCACTGGGTCTCCACTAGAACTGACATGCACTATAGTTAACTATTGTTTCTGTTCAGTTGTTAGTGAGTTATTAGTTTTGAATTAATTAACTAATTAATTCACTTAACTCTCACTAGTGTATCTTTCAGTTAGACTAGATACAACTAGCTCAACTAATTTTAACTCCATTAAGTGAGTTAAACTGAATAAAAACTCCTGTAACTACTCTTCCAACTCTGTCATAATTTTTCCAATTTATTTCTAACTGATTCGTCATGAATGAGCCACCAATAAACCCTATGAATTGCGTAATTCCTTCAGCCCATTAATTTTCCAAATCTGTTCATTGAAATAAAGTGCTCCAAGAGAATAAGTTGATGTTTATTGTCAGATTATTATTAAGAGCTAATAATAATCGACATGCATCTATTTTTAGATTGATGATCTATAAATAGACTTCGCCCAATATTCTAAAAATAGAATTTCATCTATTTTTCCAACTTGACCAACCATCCACAAATAGCATCCTGCAACTTCTGAAATACGATCATCATGTCTAAAATAGACATAGTGTAAAAATAGACTTGCACCTAAAAATAGCCTACGGGCCCACTTAGTGAAGGTGACAGATTTTCACTAAGCTTCATCATCTTGTTCAATCTCAAAACTCCCTCTCAACAATATAGGGATTATCCTTCACCCCGATCTTGCCTCTATGGTATTCGAATTTGCTCCTGCCGAGCACCTTCATCAGAATATCTGCATCCTGATCTTCCGTAGGAATTTACTTAAGCAACATGATCTTCCGCTGCACACAATATTTGATATGATGATACCGGATATCAATATGTTTAGATCTATCATGAAACACAAGATTAATCAAGAGTTTAATGCAACTCTGATTATCAAAATGTATCACTGAAGGATCTAAATGTCAACGGAACAAGCCGATCAGGATCTTCCTCATCCAGATAGCCTCACATGCAGCTTGACTTGCTGCCATGTATTCTTATTCTACTAAAATAAGTGCCATGGACCTTTTTTTCCTGTTGTACCAAGAAACTGTTGTAGATCCAATACTAAAAGCCCCTCCTGATGTGATCTTTCTATCCATTGGGCTTCCTACCCAACCTGCATTCGTGAAGCCAGGCAACTTCACTTCATCCGTCTATTTGTACCATAAACCATACTCAGATGTGCCCCTGATATATCTCAAGACATGCTTGCCTGCCTTCCAAAAGGGCTTGGTAGGCTTAACCATCGCTTGTGAAAGCTGGTTCAGTGCATAGCATATGTCTGGTCTTGTATTAACTAAATATATGAGCAAACCCACCAATTGTTGATAAACAGTGGCATCCACTACCTCTGCCGATGTAGCATCCTCTTTCCTCTAATTTCCTGGAATAGGAGTGTCGATAGGCTTGGAGCCTTGATGTGAAACTTCTCCAGTATCTCCCGAGCATACTTAACTTGAGACACAAACAGTTCACCTTCCTGCTGCCATATTTCCAATCCAAGGAAATAACGAAGGAGGCTCAAAGCCTTCATCTCAAACTCCTTTGCAAGATATACCTTGCATGAGTGTATCAAATTCTCATCACCCATTAGTAATAAATCATCAACATAAAAAAAATGATGAAAATCTTACCCTTCACAACAATTTGTTATAGGTTTTAATCTGCCTCACTCTTGGTGAGGCCAAGTCCACTAAAATAGCTATCAATCTGTGTTTACCAAGCATGTGGTTCTTGCTTCAACCCATACAACGCTATTTTGAGTCTACACACATGCGAATCGCTGATGAAGATCTCAAATCCTTCAGGATACTCAATGTACACCTCTTCATCAATTATCCCATTAAGGAATGCAGTCTTCACATCCTTTTGATGAATGTGCCAACCCATCTACGCTGAGAGAGAAAGGATGGTCCTTATGGAATAATACCGTGTGACAGGTGCAAAAGTTTCTTCATAATCAATCCCCTTGATCTGTGAGAAACCTCGGGAAACAAATCTTGCCTTATACTTCTCGACGCTCCCATTAGTTACTTGCTTTACCTTGTAGATCCATTTCGAATCTACCACTGATTTACCCACTAACTTTGGAACAATCTCCCAAGCATTGTTTCTAACAATGGAGTCATGCTCCTTCACCATGGAATATACCCATGTGGGCTCCTGCAATGCTTCTCTAAAATATTATGGCTCTGTCACGACACACTTACTCATAAGAGCCATGTATCCAGTAAATCGTTCAGGTGATTGTCTCTATCCGCGCTGTGATGTAGGGAATCCTACATTCTATGCCACATCAAGCTTTAGTCTCTCAGCTTCTGTGGTACACTTTCTGCTAATTTTTATGTTTGGTTCTGCATGAGTGGACTCCTCCACTCCACGAATCTCCTTTCGTGGTTTATTCACATCTGGAGGTTCATATTTCGGAACAGGCAGTTTCTCCACTGCATGCAAGTCTAGTTCCCTCTCAAGCATAGCTCGTGCAACACCCACGATTGTTCTGTTCTTCCTCTCCGCGACCCCATTCTTCTGTGGGTTATGAGGCACTATGAGTTATCTTCGAATTCCTTCTTTTCTATAGAAGTATTGGAATTCATTTGAGATATATTCACCACCATTATCCCTCCATAGAGCCTTCACTTTCGTCCCCAAATCCTTCTCCACCAATGCTTTAAACTCACAAAACTTTGAGAATGTTTCTCTCTTCTTCTGCATGAAGAAGATCCAACATCTGCAATAATATTCATCAACAAATATAACATAATACCTGTGTTTTTCTGTTGAAGCAACCAAGAAAGGTTCACACACGTCTGTGTGAATTCTCTCCAGGATCACCGAAGCACGGTTCTCCTTCTCATGAAAGGTGGTCTTCACAAACTTACCCATATTACATCCCTTGCACTAATTTTACTACACAAGAGTACTCTTGGGAATTCCAGTAGAAATCTTTTGCAAAATATACAAGGCACCATGGTGAAGATGGCCCAATCTTCTATGCCATAATTCGCCCTCATCCCAGCTCACCACTTCTTCTGCTTTTCCCATCATTGTAACGCAGACATATACCTCTATCTTGTAGATATTATTAACTCAAATCCCTATCTTCTTGGTTTGACCCGTTGTTTTATGTCGAAGGAATGCTTTTTCGTCACTGAAAACAACATCATAACTTTATCTTCCAACATTGCAATCGAGACCAAGTTCTTCTTCAGACTTAGAACATGCAAAACATCTTTCAACAGAAATGGATTACCTGACTCCCTCTCAAAGGTAATGGTCCCAATGTTGGTCGCACTTTATCGACCATTGTCGCCCATCTCTATATGCATTTGGATATCCTTCTCCTCCAAGTCACTAAACAACTCTTTGTCTCCTGTCATATGGAAATATGCACCACTATCAAGATACCACACCGATCCCATTGAGCTTGAAACCAAGCATTTGATAAAAGAGAAATCAAGTTCAAATTGTGAGGCTAAGGCCTCTCTAGCTGTAGCTCCAGTAGCCTTCTTGTTCTTCTTTTTTTGTGGGCAGTTAGTGGCGAAATGCCCATGTTCGTGACAGTGAAAACACTTCACCTTGGAAAAATCGTACTTCTTTCCTTTAGCTTCATATTTTGGATGGGATTTGTTCCCCTTCCCCTTCCTTTCTTTGGCAACCAAAGTGCAATTATTTTCATCATCATTCTTAGATGAAGAGAAATCCCTGGTACTTCACCTTATCTCCTCTTGCACAAGATCTGACCAAAGTCGCTCCCAACCCGACTGTTTCTCCCGTCCATTAACAGAGTCTTCGTAGCTATGCAAAATCTTTGGAAGCCCAAGGAGAGACAATCTCACCAATTCATCATCATCAACAATAATCCCCACACTTCCCAGTTTATCCCTATAGTGGACAGACTTCGTGAGATATTTTGGAATACTGTCACCCTTCTCCATTTTTATTTTTCTCAGCTTACCTTTTAGCGCCAACTTCCTCTAGTCATTGCTGCTTTGGAACAAATATGTCAAAGCGTTCCAAATTGCAAATGGAATGGCTTTCACGTGAAGGGTGGACAGAATATGGTCCTTCACACCTTCCAACAGAATTATTCTTGTCTTTGCTACCTTCTTCTTCCATGCGTCAAGTAATGGAGCATCGCTAGAACCCGACTTAGGAACATCACTATCGATGAACTCCTTCAGTCCATTATCTTCCAGCATCACCTCCATCCTATCCTTCTAGGATATGTAGTTCGATCTGCCCTTAAGGGAATACTCCAATCACAACCCATTTAAAGACATTTGAATGAATACTCAAGTGTCACACCAAGAAATTTATGAAGTAAATTCGAATTGTCCACCATCACAGACTCAACAATTCTTCACAATTGCAATCTTAAAGAATTAACATAGCTCTGATACCATGTAGAAATTATATAACATATGAATGTATATATCTAGATTCTCCTTATCTAACAATATTTATCTTCTTGCTAAATACAGAATCCTTCCACTATTAATATTTTGTGGGAATTTAAAAGTCAATTGCAAACGCATGAAGCAATAAAAACACTCGCACATAACACAGTTGTTTAATGAGAAATCCTGAAGCTAAAAACCCCAACTATCATATTATTTATATCATGCATATCATGTAAAAATCTCATACAAATCTTAGTACATCAAGCTCTTAGTACAATCAATCGTCACACACTAACATGAAGAAATCTGCAAGTCCATGCACTAATTTCTTGCCACCTGATAGCCTGCCTCCATTACATAATCCTTGTTGAAGAAGACCCATGAATGAATTAGAATTCACCTTGCCTTATCTACACAATCCTCATTGGCAACTTCAATGTGTGTCAGATGCATTGAATGCATCACTATAGTCACAACGGATAGTCCATATCACCCTTTCACCTATCTCTCCACTAGGTCTCCACTGGAAATAACATGCAGTGTAGTTAACTGTTGTTTCTGTTCAATTTCTAGTGAGTTATTAGTTGTGAATTAATTAACTAATTAATTCAATTAACTCTCACTAGTGTATCTTTCTGTTAGACTAGATACAACTAGCTCAACTGAGTTTAACTCCATTAACTGAGTTAAACTGAATAACAACTCATGTAACTACTCTTCCAACTCTGTCATAACGTTTCCACTTCAGTTCTAATTGAGTCATCATGCATGAGCCACCAATAAACCCTAGGAATTGTGTAATTCCTTCAGCCCACTGATTTTCCAAATATGTTCACTAAAATAAAGTGCTCTAATAGAATAAGTTGATGTTTATTGTCAGATTATTATTAAGAGCTAATAATAATCGACATGCATCTATTTTTAGATTGACGATCTATAAATAGACTTCACCCAATATTCTAAAAATATAATTTCATCTATTTTTCCAACTTGACCAACCATCCACAAATAACATCATGCAACTTCTAAAATATGATCATCATGTCTAAAAATAGACATAGTCTAAAAGTAGACTTGCACCTAAAACTAGCCTGTGGGCCCACTTAGTGAAGGTGACAGATTTTCACTAAGCTTCATCATATTTTTGAATCTCAACAATATAATGCTTCAATGCTTGTTTAGGATCTAGGTATGTGTGAATGAATACAAGCTTTCTATCATTGTTCTATATTGGATTCCCATTCTCTCTAAGTTATCAAAGGCAAGTTAGAACCTGATTAGACTAAGGGACAACATATTCCATTGCCAAACTTTAACCTTACAGGGAAGTTCACTACACTTTTTTGATACTTCCGCACATTTTGATGGCATGCCAATATAAATGTTATTGTTGTTGGATACACTGGTGTTGGTTAGTTTTAGAAAATTTCTCTTTGTCAAATATGTTGTTTTCATGAAGTAATATTTCCAACCAAGAGGATAAAGACTTGGCTTGTCTAGGACACAGTGGTATTATTTATTGCCTGTATTTTTGATTTATTAGTATTCCACCACTAATAAATTCATTACCTAGTTGTTTTTTTAGTAGTATATTACAACAGTGACTTGTTAAAGGAAAACGATTCTAGTTTGTTTGAACGTCATAAACTGGAAGGAGATCTAGCTTTGAATTAGAAAATGGAATATATTCTGAAAAATATGTTTTTTGATCAAATATAGGCCCGTTTCCCGATCATTTAAAAAAACAGTCACGACAATAAACAATGATTTTGGACACGATGAATTACAGAACTCTCCAGCTCAAAAACAAGTTAGCATATTTTGTTTTTTCTGCGTCAGAGAAAAATGAATGAGTAACCTTAAGTTTTCTTTGAATATTTATAGAATCATTTTAGAGATTCTAAATGGAAGTTGTGTGTGCTAATCTTTCTCAATTAATTATAAGGAAAACAAGGGACATACATAATTTTTTATCTTATGGGAGTTGGATTCCTTTTCCCTTGAAACAGTACGTTGATAATTTAAAATTACTATATTGAAGCTATATTCCAAGTCAGTATCACAATTTACAAAGTCTTGTCTTAGTCTTTTTTAGTTTCTTGTTGTAATCTTGTGTCAGCAATACTTTTCTCCACCCATTAGATTTTTACTAACCAATTTTATTGTTGAAGTGTCACTGCTTCTTAGAGATAACTAGAGGAAACGATACAACTACAAAAGTGGAGCATGAGACATTCTTAGTAGAAATTGTAGCTCTATTTTGTTTATTTTTTACATTTTATTTGCTTTGTTTATACAGGTAATTTGGCCACATAGTGGCCAATATTTCCCAACTAAAGAATACTTGTTTGAGTTTCTTGCTTTTATGGGGGAAAATGACATTAAAAGTATTGTTGATGTTGAGGTATATGTCGTATAAATCCTTTATAGTCTACTTTAGTTTATATTCCAGTGTTCATCGACTTTCATGTCTTATACTCTTCATCGTAATTTTTTTTGTTTTCTTTTTTTAGAAAATAGACTCAGTATTGATGGTAAGAAGCAAGGAGTGAAGAAAGAGGAGCGAAGTAACACTAGAGTGGCAAAGAGATAGAAGTGTACTGGTCTAGTGGTACCCATAGAGCCAATATCCCGCATAAAACACACACATAAAGACTAATGGTCAAGTTTTTAGAGATGGTGAATTTTCTTGCAATTCCTTGGCAAGATAATGATAATTTTTTGAAGTGATGAACAATATTTTATCTGTAAATTGTACTCCAACCAATATTAAGTTGGAAACTCATATTTTAACACTTAACGTTTTATATAATATAATTTATGTGGCTGAAATTATTTATAGTTGCACTTGATATTACTTGGTATTGTAATTAACATATGTAAGTTTTTGTTTTCATATTAGATGAACATGTAAATTGTATGATGATTTTTTTTTAAATTTAGTTTCAAAATCATACTAACTAATCTATGTTGATTAATAATGAACACAAAAAATAAATCTAAAACTATTAAAATAGTATTTTATATTGATTAATGATGAACAAAAACAAAATTAATATACTACTAAACTATTCATTTATAATAATTTTTAATGAAACTAAATGATATGAATATAAACTAATAAATTAGTCATTTATATAATAAATAAATGACTACTGCAAATGATAAATTTGTGACCACAAATGATGACTCAATTTTTTATATATAAAACTAGTAGTAGATAATTTACAGTATCTTATAACATGACTAAAATTTAGTCATATTTCTTCAGTCATTAATTGATTTCAAACGATGACTAAAATTTGCATAAATATGAATATTAGTAGCTAATTTACAGTATCTTACAGCACGACCAACATTTTGGCCATATTTCTTTCGTCATTAATTGGTTTTCTCAGGTGATCATATAGTAATATATTTTGTTGTATATTTGGTCATTAATTGTGACAATTAATGACCAAATCAATGATTAAATCAATGAATAAATTAATGATCAAATCAATGATTAAATTAATGACTAAATCAATGACTAAATTAATGACTAAATATACAACTAGACAACAAAATTGAGATAACCAATTAATGACTAAGCTAAAAACGACCAAAAGTTGGTCACGTTATAAGATACTGTAAATTAGCTACTATTTGTCACCAACTGAAAAATAATCGTTTATATGAAAATTTTAGTCACTTTTTTAGTAACTGATTAGCCATTTTGTACTAGTGGTATATCTATTTATATTGGTTGACATAATAGTCTTGTATTCCCATGCCATGTTGCTACATCTTTATTTAGGAACTTCTCTGTTTATCCATTACTAGCATTTTTTGCTACTTTTAATTGCATGATAAATACATAACATTACCAATCAATGAGAATAATATATGAATAGAAACATTTAAACCTATTAACTCCTTATTCTAATTGTCTGATGCCAATAATTCTTTTCATTAAACTTTCACCATATTTACTCTTAACTCCCACTATGTCTTATGGAACTGTATGGTCATGAAAGCGGGGACATATGGATGACAAAATATCTGAATGGGGACATTTTGACCATGAAATCTATGGACGGGGACATACGTAACATAAAATATGTAGCTGGTGGCATACATTTGGATAACTTATTTTTAACCAGGCATAGTTAAAATTATCCACCTTCAAAATCAAATTGGTAACCAACAAGCACCAGAAAAGGATCATAAACTTTCTGAAGCAAAGAATGAAGTGGATCATATCAAAATAATGTTCCAGGAGGAAAACAATAGGGAAAGCACCTTGACAAGCCAACTCAAGGAAAATGAAAGGCCAAATAAATGGAACAAGCAATATAAAGAACATGACAAGAAAATCACCTCCTTGAAGAGGGAACTTGAAGAAGCCAAAATTATTGACTAAGTCTCAAGAATTCGAATGAAGCAGACGTAAGAAGATGGCATGAAATGAGAACATGAGATTGGGTGAAAACATGAAGTTGGGAAACATTTTCTGCTCTTTTTTGACGTTGAAAATTGCAATTTTCTATGATTTTTCAACTTCAACTCCACTAAACTCATATTTTCAATGAAAATTACGCTTTGACATAAAAACAATATTTGTAGAGAATTGTCTTACCTCCATACTCATATATATATATATATATATATATATATATATATATATATTGACATATAGAGGAGTAATTTTTTTTTTTTTACTAATTGCATATACTTGAAATTGTCAGGCAAACAATATATATATATATATATATATATATATATATATATATATTGACATATAGAGGAGTAATTTTTTTTTTTTTTACTAATTGCATATACTTGAAATTGTCAGGCAAACAAAATTAGTCATTTTTTTCACCCTAACGTTTTTTTAGGGATGGTTATTAATTTTTTGGAAATAAACAATATCATCATAATCTACATAGACTGAACTACTGCAATGACTATTTTTCGGTAATTTTCTGATTAAATCACTACTTTTTATTATTTTTTGAAATAGACGAAGACAAGCGAACAGTGATGTTTCAGTACATTTTGTGAGCCCTACATTTTATTTTCAATATGATCATCAATAAAAAAAGAATGAGAATAAAATTTTGAAGAAGACAGGGAGAGGAATTGAAATATGATTTTTCTGATTTTTTTGCTGCTGCCATTGTAAAGTTATTGAATTTTCATTCACTACAATTTTTAGAACAATGAAATACCACAATGACACAGTTTAGTATCAAATTAATTACAAATTGAAAATTTTAATGAAACTCCACAAATATTATATCATTAGAAACTAGATTCAGAGATGAATATAATGGTACTAGATCTGAAAGATAACATTCTATTTTTGTAGGTGTTCCGCCCCTCCAAAGCTGTAGGTTCTCGAAAAATGCAAAATTTTTTGGGTTTTTCGTTGACCAGAAACTATCGGGCGAGATAATCTCTCAGGTGAGACATTTACTAAACTCTCGGACGAGAAATTTTAAACTCTCGACCGAGAGTTTAAACCACCACAAGTTAATTTTAATCGTGTGGGTAAAATCTTACCCAAAAATTTTATAAACTCTCAGCCCAGATTTTGAGTGCGAGAAATACACCTGACACAAAATTCATTCCCAAATTACTCCTATATAGCTTAAACGACCTCTACACTCTCAGTCTGGGATTCTGCTTTATCTGTTCTCATGCTTTGATAGTCGTCTTCCTCCAACTGCCATTGCTGGTGGTGGACGCCTCTTTGTTTTTAATTAATCGCATCCTGAACTGTTGTTGTTTTGTCGTTCAGATCCAGACACATCCTCTTACTTATAGCCCGTTTGTAATCAAATCTGAAGAATCTTATATTGGGGGATCGGGCGATATGGAAAAATATATGAAAATGGTTGATGTGGGTATAAGGATCGTTGTCAGGTTCAATTCTCACTGCCCCGAAACATCATGCATGTATTATCATCAAACTTCAAATAACAATACTCACTTTGATATAACTTGCCCCAAAAATGAGGTCAAGGGCGCCTCATCTCGTGCCCTACAATTTTGTGCATCTAAAACCAATGCAATGTTTGAGATACTATGTATTGATGTTTAGGCTGCAATTTATTTAATCAAATTCTCTTTCATCATATTTTCATAATGGTAGAAGTTTCCTCAGACACATAATTTTATTAATAATGGAAAATAAATTACATAAAAAGTTGGAGGAGTTTACAAACGTAAAATTCTACTAAATTTGAAATTAGGAGATTAACCTATTTATAAGTTATATGTCCTAAATTAATTTGGTTATGGATCACTTGAAAAAATAACAAGTGTCCATTTACAATAAATGATCTTCTATCGAATCTACTAACTTTATTCCTATTTTAGAGCCTAAGATACGACTCAATTCTAGAGTCCTATCTTTGCTAACAATATTCTATTTCTAAGTGTCTCTTAATATTTATTAAATATTATAATTTAATAAATATTTTTTTCTCTAATATTTATTAAATATTCTAATTTAATAAATATTTTATCCTAACTTTATATTTGGATCATCTAACATTCCCCCCATGATCCAAAGATACATTACAACATATACCAAGTTCATCTCTGAACTTAGTAAATTTTATTCTGCCAAGAGGTTTGGTGAAGATATCGGAGGTATGATCTTCTGAAAGACAATAAATCAGCTTGATGACATCCTTTGCAATGAGTGATCTGATATGGTGATACTTGGTGTCCACATGCTTTGTCTTTGAATGAAAAACTGGATTCTTGGCAAGCTTTATTGTTGACTGGTTGTCGATGAATAACGAAGTAGCTTCTCCTGGAGGAATTCCCAAGTCCTGTAAAACTCTACGCAACCAAAAAATATCGCATGCTACTTCCCATTCTGAAATGTACTCTGCTTCTGCTGAAGAAGTGGCCATTGTAGCTTGCTTCTTGCAACTCTTGGAAACTACATTTGACCCCATGTTCATTAAATAACCTGAGGTTGATGCCCTATCATCAATACTGCCAGCAAAGTCGGCATCTGAAAATCCACCAAGTACAAATTTTTTAGTCTTTTTGTAAAGAATACCAAAATCTTTTGTTCCTTGGATATAACGAAGAACTCTTTTGGCTGCATTCCAGTGGTTGTCCCATCATTCCTGCATAAAGAGGGAAAGAATAATGACGATGTAAGAAATATCTATTCGAGTAGTTGTCAAATAAATCAAGCTACCAATCAACTGTCTATAAGTAGTGCTATCCACCATTCCCCCCCCCCCTTCAAATTTTGAAAGTTTCAAGTTTTGTTCCATAGGGTGAGAATAGGCTTGCAATCCTGCATTCCAAATCACCGAAGAATTTCTGCTGCATACTTTCTCTAAGAAATAAAAATATGATGTGGACGTTGGAATACTTCAACTCCAAGATAGTAATGAAGTAGTCCCAAATCTGTCATCTTAAAACTTGCATGTAACTCCTTTTTCACCGGTGCAATGTGATTATCATTGTTTCTTGTGATAATCAAATCATCTACATACATAACCAAAATCACCAGAGTTTTACCTTGTTGACGTACATACAAGGTATTATCAGATTCACTTCATTGAAAACCAACTTTCTGAAGGTATTCATCCATTTTGGCATAACAAGCTCGGGGAGCTTGTTTTAACCCATATATATCCTTTATCAGTATGCAGACTTTATGTACCTATCCTTCAATTTCAAAACATGGTGGTTGTGTCATGTACACTTCTTCGTGTAAATCACCATTGAGGAAAGCACTTTTTACATCCATTTGATAAACTTTCCATCCTTGTTGAGCTACTAAGGCAATTGTGAGTCGGATTGTGTTCCATTTAGCTGTAGGAGAAAATGTTTCTTCATAATCTATCCCTTCCTACTGCGCAAAACCTTTAGCAACAAGTCGTGCTTTATACTTGTCAATTTCACTGTTTTGCTTGTACTTAATGCGGTAAAACCATTTGCATCTGATGGGTTTAACATGCTGAGGACAATCAACAAGTTTCCAAGTGTTATTTCCTTGAACTACCCGATATTCATTAACCATATCGTGTTGCCATTCTTTATGTTTTACTGTCTCTCGGTATGTAGAAGGTTTAGTAAAATCATTTGCTATCAAGGCTCCTTCATTTCTTTGTGATCCCCTTGTTCCTATTTTATTCTATTCATTAGGTCTTATATCTTTCAAAAGTTGAACTGCCCATTTTGGCAATTGATGTTCACTGGTTTGAGATTGTGAAAAATCACCATCATTGTAAAGAGGGTTGATATAAACTGATGTTTTTTGATCAACCGCAGGTTCTGGGGGTGGAGAGTCATTGTCAGAAGAACTGCTGCTGCTAGGAGAGTTGGATGAACTACTAGAAGACCCAGATGGCCTTGATGATGAAGACGGACTGGATGAATCATTTTCAGATGAAGGAAACTCAAGTTCATACCAATTTTGTGAATTTGGTTGACTTTGTGATTTCTTTTTCTTTTATCACTTTTTGTTTCTAACGTTTGATGAAGAATTTCAACTTCTTCAATACTCTTACTCTCATTTTCATCAAAAATCACATCTCTGCTTACAATACATTTCCCATTTGACAAAATTCGATACCCTTTCTTCTCATCAGAATACCCAATAATTGTGCACTTCAAGCTTCGTGCATAAAGCTTAGTTCATTTTTCCTTAAGAACTAAGGCATAATAGACTAATCCAAAAACTCTAAGATTTTTTACCTGAGGTTTGAAACCAAACCATGCTTCATAAGGTGTGATTCCATCTAAAGAAGCAGTGGGATATCTATTCCTCAAGTAGACATCGGTATGAATTGCTTTGGCCCAATATAAAGGACTTAACTTTTTGAAAGTTAACATAGATCATGCCATTCCTAACACGGTACAATTCATTCATTCTACTACTCCATTTTTCCGCGGAGTGTAGACATTGGTAAGATTTCGTTTTATGCCATTATCCATGTAATACATTTTGAATTCATTTGAAGTGAATTCTCTGCCATTTTTAGTTCTAAGAGTGCCAATATTCTCCTTTACTTCATTTTCAATAATCTGACAAAAAATTTTAAACTTTTCAAATGCTTCTGACTTTTGCTTCAAGAAATAAACCCAAGTCATCCTGCTAAAATCATCAATAAAGAGTAAGAAATATCTTCATCCTCTGAGTGAAGTGGATAAGGGTCCATAAATATCACTGTGAACCAACTGCAAATGCCTGTTTTCGCACCATGAACTTGTAGGAAAAGTCTCTCAATGTTGTTTTTCAAAAATGCAAGAATGAAACTTTGCATTTTCCCTCTTGAAGGTTAGAAGTCCTTTAACCTTTCCATGTTTTTGTAACTGAGAGAGATTGTCAAAGTTGAGATGGCCATATCTTACATGCCACAATCTGATTGGTGAAATGTATGTACTTACTGCTCTTGCAAAGTCAGAATTTGTTGGAATAACTATACCTTTCATCCTTAACAATTTTCCATCTTCATAACCTGTCATTACTGTTTTCATGTTTTGTTTGACTGAGTTAATTTTAACTAATCCATCTTCAATAATCACCATATGTCCTTCTTGTCAAATTGTGACTAAAGATAACAAATTTTCGCCTGAAGGAGTCTGTTTTGTTTTATCAGCAAGATAGAGTGAATTCAGATGGAATTCATTGAAATTCCAAAAGAAATCTCGTCGAAAAGTCATGTGTTGAGTTGCGCTTGTATCCATAGTCCATGCATCTTCATAATCACTTCTATTAAAGCTTGAAACCTGGAAAGCTATTGATTCTGTGTTGGTGAAGACATATTCGGAACTATCACGATCATCTTCATCATTTGCAAATTGTGCAGAGTTTGGATGAAACTTGGGAATATTCTCAAAATAAGTTCTACAATCTACTGCATAATGGCCAAATTTGTTACATATCCTACAAAAAATTTGACTAAAATCGCTGCCTCTTCCTGGAGACTGTCCTCTACCTTGTACTATCCTCGGCCTCTACTTTGGCTTATTTTTGGAGTTTGTCCTCTACTTGGACTTTTTCTTCTCCCATTAATGTGGTATCAAAGCCACCGGTAATGCAGATGACGTGAAGGTGAAGATTTTAGCTTTGCAGACTTTTAGAAAATCCTGCTAAAAGATGAATTGGTATGCAATATTTTCAATGCTTTAAGGAAAATAAATTTATTGGTTATAATCTAAAAATGATTTTTTATTTATTTAAGATTCAGTTTTTTTTTTTAAATTCAATTTTCTGCGAGCTTCTTGTTGAGATCTTCCTACAGTTTTTATTCCCATTGAATAAGCTTGTGGTTGAAGGCATTACCGTTAGCACTGAAGCTAACCAATGGAGAGATTTCCAAGTGGAACTCTTGTCAATGCTTTAAGGAAAAGAAATTTATTGGTTATAATCTAAAAATCAATTTTTATTTTTATTTTTTAAGATTCAGTTTGTTTTTAAATTCAATTTTCTGCAAGCTCCTTGTCGAGATATTCCTACAGTTTTTCTTCCCATTGAATAAGCTTGTTCGTTGAATATTATCGTTAGCATTAGCTTAACTAATGGAGGAGATTTTATCAAGGGAACATGTTAGTAGCCCTGTGATCTTCATCCCTCCGTCGAGATCAAAATTCCTTTTGTTGCATTTCATTTTAGGTGTCTCATTTAGTTCACCATTCCGTATCCCATTACTAGAGTGCATGATCATCCGAAGAAAGGGTATTTTCACTATATACTTCATGTCATGTACCTGGTTGGTCCGTGTCTATTCATCAAAATCAATTTTACACATTATGATTCTCTTGGTCTCTGTCAAAGAAGAGTCATTTTAGGGTTTTAAAACCTCATCAAGTCTAGGTTTCACAAATTTTTTCAATGTCTATTAATGCTTCACAGTACATGAGGGAGGTTTGAAATAAGTTTTCATCGCAAAATTTCATCGAAATAATGGGCTTGATACGATTTTCTTCAAAACTCGTTTTGAAGAAAATCACTAATTTTGTCTTTTGTAATAAATGTAATGTAATTTTCAAAGTTGTTTCAAGCTAGAAGTTCTTCTGCATAATGCACGATGGTCGCCTTTGTCGTATCCCATGCCATCTATCCCCGCAAAAATAGACAAGAGATTCATCATCAGCTCAAAAATCAAAGGGAACAAACAATACCGCAGTTTATTTTAAAAAGTGAAAAATGTCAAAGTTCAAACATTGTGAAAGTGGTTATTTCTAAAAAAAAATCAAAATCTTTTTTTTATATATAAGATATGTTCATATTCAAAACTCTTCATTTGCACGTAGTCCACGCAATAGTCATCAAAGAGCAAAGAAAATCGTGGAGGAAGTGAAAGCCATTGTTGGAGGACTTAACCGTTGGTGAGTTTAAGGCCGCGGCGCATTGGTGAAGGTCGCGGCGATAGAGCCGCCCACCGTGTAATTTTGAATCGGTATGGCGCACTCGGGACGGCCGTGCCGCATTGGGTTATGGGCGCGGCACACAGGGCCAACACCCAAATTTCATCATTGCCTCCAACAAATTCCAAATTTCTCGGTCCCATTTGCTCCATGTAAGTTCGAATAATCTTGCAATTGCTATTAAATAATGTTTGGTGTTGTTTGAAGGGAAGAATATAAGAGTTTGAATGCCAAAATTATAAACCCTCTCATTTTGTTAAAAACTGCTCCTTAGGGTTTGAAATTTGTGTTTTAAATTAGTTTTGTGCCACATACTTCATTTCCCATCTTGCTTACTCCTCCCTTCACTGTCATATTATCATTATAGTCCCTCCCCTATTCCCTTGTATCCAAAGTCATTTCCCATCATTTTCCCCTTCCCATTTCATTTGTAAAAAATTCCCAAAACCCCAAGTTTCCCAAACATTCAGTGGCTTTCCCCTCTCCGAAAGTTTGTCAAATTCTCAAAGGGAAAACTACTACTTGATTGAGACTCCATTGTTCCCACTGCCCATATTTCCCACAGTCCCTCTCACACCACCATATATTTGGCATTAAAACAAAAAGGCACCAAATTCTCATTTTCATCTCATTCAAGCCAACATACACCTTGCATTAACCTTGAAACACCATGGAGACAGACACTGATACATCATATGACAGAGATAGTGATTCTACCACTGAGCTACATGCACCGAGAAGGCCTCGTAAAGGTGGAAAACATGTGAGAGAAGAGCCCACCTCATTGACCAAATTGCAGGCTTTCCCACTTTCCATGGCATGTTTTCGTGAGCAGTCATGCTATCAGTATTGTGAGATGATTGCTAGGATTCAGCATCATTAGGAGTTGGCTCGGTTGTTTGTGTTACATTTTCATGATGGTCAGGTAACTCTTGCTGGTGTAAATTTCACTTTGACACCGGAAACCATATCTCAAGCAACTAGAATATCGAATGTGGGTGAACATTGGAACAAGAGACAGCAGATGGAAAGAGTGCATTCTGAACCATACATCAGGCCTAGTTATGTGAGACAGCTCAGCAGGGTGTTCCCATTCCGGTTCCTAAAGGAATCCTATGCGCCTTTGATGAGACTCATTATCAGATACTTCAGTTGTGAGGGTTGTTCTCACGTCTCTATGCATACCACATCAGGTTATTGATACATTTCACGAGAGTGAGGATGATGAACATACCTTATTTCATGTGCTGGAACATCAAGAGAATGACCACTCTTGTGCAAAAGAAGACTCCCGAGCAGCAATACAACAGTATTTATCACTATGCACTAATTAAGATCGTTGTTGTACATCAGCTTGGATTGCAGGGCATTGTATGGGAGGATTTCATTTCCCATGACTTCTTCACAGCCCCTCAACCTCCTCCGGAGATTGTTCATGATCCAGGTGAACCTCCACCCTGAAGGTCCCGAGATAGAGCCTATCAGTGTGCCAATATTTGTTACTTATCAGAGAGGCACCAGAGTATTTTTTGCAGCAGCCCGACGAGTACTATCTCCACCGGGGGTGGAAGGGGTCTCGTTGCCATCATCAACAGCAGAGGTACAGGTACAGGACATAGGTAAGAGGCCTATGTAGGATGAGGGCCCTTCAGGAGGCTAGGATACTGATTTCATATTTATTGATGAGGATTTGAGCTCTCCAAGCACAAAGTTGAGAGAGATCATTCAGGAGCAGAAGGCTGAGATCGACACATTGACCAACAAATTGAAAAGAGCTCAATGGATCATAAACTATCTAGAACAGCGGAACAAATAGTTGTAGGGTCAGCAGACGATCATGGAGTTGCAAAACATCCGTGAGAACCGGCAAGCTGCCCGAAGAAGCCCAACAGAGATGACACCCATTGTGCGGGAGATTGAGGCTGATAGAGATACTTGGCTTGAGAGGGTAAACATTCATCTTGAGAAGCTGTTGGAGAAGGAAAACAAGGAAAAGAACATTCTCAGACACATGAAGAACCATTATTGGGCGTGCAATCATGTTTGCAAAGCGAGGATCAAGATCCTGAAGGCGAGGCTAAGGAGGGCACTAAAGCATCGCAAAAGGCATGATAGGCTCCAAATTTTGGCTGAATCTTCTTTGGCCCAGCATAGTGCTTGATTAGGGACATTCAGCCCAAATTTCAAGAAATTTGGGAAAAAATTTGTCAATTTTGAATTTTTGGGCCTAAAAACATATTTTCCTGCCCGACACGTAGCGCCACTTGGAGCGCGCTTATAATTGGTAGCTCTTTAGGAGGATAACTTTGCATTTCTAGATTTTTCATCAAAATTTATGCATTCATATGGATTACCTAAGGATTTCATCAAGTTCTGGGTTGCCTAAAGGGCCAAAAACACCCTAAAAATGGCCTTTCTGCCACTTTCTGCACACACAGGAAGCAGTGTTGGGAGATTTGATTTTTGGAGGGGCAAATGGAAACCAAATACAGAACTTCTACTTGGGTTGGAAATTAGACAGGCAGGGCTTTCCAAAGAGCTATCTTGTAATCAATTTGGACTTCGGGAAGGCCCTAAAAATCAGCCTCAAACTTGTGCTACACATAGAGATTTCAAGCGCGGCGCATAGAGGAATTTGGCCTATTTTTCACTCAGCAGCTCAGAATTTCGCCTAGTTTTGACTAGTTTGACTTTTTCATGTAACTCTTGATGTACCTTGATATAATTTCATGACCATGATGTAATTTTGGCACATTTTTACTCATTCTAGTAGATTCATTCACCAAAAGGTGAAATGTAAGTGAATGAATCAGTTTCCTATCATATAGAGGCAAGTTGTTTCATTGCCTATTTTCCAGTTCCTAGTTTAGATATGGTTGAAATAGCTCCTAGAATGATGAGCTCAACCCCTAGAGGCATGGGAATGAGTTAGGATTGTCTATATCATGTAATTGATCAGTCATTTTCAGGGTTGGACACTTGGGATTGCTTGGCACTTCATTGTACATTTCATCTCTGCAATTTTGGCAAAGGAATAGACCAGGGTTTGCAGCACTCTTTGGGATCCATGTGGCTCTGTGTTTTGATGGTGTTTTTCTCTATGTAATTGTAAGTTCACTGATGTTTATGTGTATCATTTTCCTTCTCCTTTCTTCTTAAATTAAACAAACAAGTTATAAGGGTGGAATTATTTAGATTTCTTTTCTCTGCCTTCAGTTTTGTTTAATTTTCCATGTTTTCATCTATTTGAAGAGGATTATTGAAAGCCTCTTTCCATCTTCAGCTCCTCACCGGTCTAAAATATCCATTCATTCGATTTGAAGCATCAAAAAATTTTCCTTTCTTGCCCCAATCAGAACTCTGCAAAAACTAGGCCTCATCCCCGCACCCAAAACTGCCTTTCCCTTTATTTCCAACAAAAACCCCCAAAATCTAAATCAAACTACTTTACTTATATACCTAGCCTAAAATTAGCTTCTATTTCAAGTCATCTGAAGCCTCTTCGATTATTTTATTTATGAGATCGACCCGTAGAGAGCCCTCCCCTTCGCAGGGACTAGCTACTTCAGACCGAGCGTGGTTTGATGTTACCCTAAGCTCCGCCTTCCTTCAGCTCCGTCCGAGGCAGATTTAGAAGC